>JAOPTO010002470.1:212864-360957 GCA_033822845.1 Tetrapedia diversipes | reverse complement strand
TAACAGTAGTAAGATAAAAAGTTATAGCGTTTAATAACCTTCACCAATTACCACAAATGGATCACATGACTCCACCATGGCGTAACCGGGCCAATAAATGCCGACAACTCACAGTGGAGTCACCGGTTAGTATTAAGTGTTAAATTACTATAGTCGCTGGAAATTTCAAATTCCTAATCTCTTGCGTCAGTAAACAGAAAATTATAACAAGTACATTTAATTATTAATCAGTAAGAGCTGAACAGAACCGCAACATTTGTATTTTTAACTTAAATCACCAATGAGTCCCGTTTTATCCCGTCCTATATACAGTATCGGACAAAAGTTTAAGACTAAAAGGTCAAAGAAAATAAATTAAATAATTAATAAGAAGTAACGATATAAATAAAATTTGTATTCTACGTTAATCAATAAATAGCGTTTTACCATAATAACAATAAAAATAAATAGATGAACAATATTTGCAAACCACAAAATTATGTTTTACATTGTCCTGTCGTCTTAAACTTTTGTCCACTACTGTACCTGTGTTCGGAGATACACGCAAATACACTGTATCAACCCAAATCTACTTATTTATTTATTTACAAACATACACACACACGGATATGACGTTGCCAGGGAAATTAGCATATTGATCGGTCTATTATTCGCGAAAAACTATTACCAACAGTCCAACGCGACGCGAACAATTGGCGCGTAGCGGCTTTGCTGCGGCGAGTTTTCATCGCAGGCCGCTCGATCGGTCGAAAATCGTTTCCCCGTTATTAATTCGATCGTCCCGCAATTTCGATCGACCACAGAGGAACGCGACAGTGGGACGTGGTAGAAGGAAGGGTGAACCAAAAAAAAAAAAGAACGAAGAAATCGGGGTCACGAATGATTTCCTTTCTGCTGGTCGGGCACAATCGACGCGACGATAAAGGTCAGGCGTGCGCGCGCGAATCTGCCGAATCGAAATTTGTTTTCAGGGGGGAGGGGGAGGGGGGCTGCGATAAAAATACAGGCCACCGGAAAGTTACACAAGCCCGGAAAATTGCGTTCGGTTAAAGGGTCGAAGTACCTCGTTGCCGCATCAACCCCGCGGTCCTAACCCCCTCCCTCCTTCCCATCCCTTCCGCCCCAGCGTCCATCGCGCGACCGGTTCAAAGCCCGCAGGATGGACGTTTTCTGTCCGGTTGCTGTTCGACAGTGGCCAACGAAACGAGAAACAATTCGTTGCGTTTCCATCCAACCCCCTGGCACCCCTCTTTGTGCCACGCGCCCTGTCCGCGTCATCGTTTTCGAGCATCGAGGCGCGCATCGCTGGGGTGCTTCGTTGCACCCCCTTCCTGGCTCTGACTTCGCGTCGCGAGCAAAAATTTCGCGCTGCAAACCGACAAGTTGTAGAGCTCGACACTTTATTCTGCTCCGTTGCTCGCAGGGGGATGCTTTTCATTTTTTGAAGCCGTTGAAACGAGGAATAGGCAATCGGATATATCTAGTGAGACTGTCGAATACTGTGTGGTGATATGGAACCACTGCAGGTGTTCTATAGGACTGTATCAAACACTTTACAACGGGGCCTGAACGGTCAGCCAGCCAATCCTCATTACTACGGGTGTTTGATTACAGCCTCATTAGAGTTCTGCTTACACTCACAGAGTCCTTTCCATGTCTTCACATTTTCCACCTCTCGACGCGTCCAGGGAATACAAAATGCAAACTTCCCTGGGCGCGACACACAGTCACAACCAATCGCTCAACACAGTCGCACGCAGTCACACAATCACACATACATAAGCATAGTTATTCAATCAATCTACAATCAGCTACTCAGTCAATCATTCAGTCAGTCAGTCATAACTCACAAACGTGTAATAATCCACGAATAAAGACTCCTACAACTGGTTAAAGCGTTATGTAGCATTGGGAATCCAAAAAATGACAGACTACCCGTGAGCTAAAAGACGCGAGTTGTACACATGAACCGTTTATTTTTGAAATGATGTACAGTAGCGGAGAAAAATTTAAGACAAGACAATGAAAAATATAGCTTTACGGTATGTAAATATTGCTCACATACTTATTTTCATCGTCATTATGATAGAGCACTATTTATTAATGGAATATAAATTTTATTTCACGTGCTATTTCTTATTAATTAATTAAGACCGCTACTATAGGCAAACAGTATACTGAAATTTGTAAACAATTTAACGAACATTTAACATTATAATTAACAAGAACGGTCAAAATGACCGATTCGTACTTTTTCACGGAAACTTGGTAAATTTATTGCGATACCAGCAACTTTAGAAATTTATCAGGACTTTTACTGTAATCATTACAGTTTGTTTTTCTCGTGTTAGCTATATTTTTTAATATAATTTTTAATTTGATCTCGTCATCACAGATAAGTGCACTCTAACCGTTGATAGTTACAGTGTTAAACCCTTTGAATTGAAGCATTCTAATCTCCCGCCTCTCCATGCGGAAGTCAGTGGTGTTCGTCAGACTCTCGCGATCAGAACGTATATACAAGTTGTATCTTTTATTTCTTCTCAAAATATATATTAATATTTCTTGTATAAATAAGATAAAAGGTATTTTGATTTGATACCCAATACTTCGCGCTCTAAAATTTGTGAAACCATCACTGTTGGAGTTGGAAAAAAGCATTATTTAATTTGTACCTCCCCACCTAAAGGTGTGCCGGTCGGGGGCAGGTAATTTTCTGACCGACCCCCGACCCTAGGAGTGTAAGGACAACCAGTAAAGAATAAAGTTAGTCATTCAGAGGAATTTAGAGAAAGCGGACCTCGAGTTATTCTTATTTAATCCAAGTACCCTTGCTGCCCATCCCTAACACGCGTAGCATTTAGCGCATCTCCGCGACTTTTGGTTAATTTCAATTCAACAATCACCGTTTGACCGTCGAACGTCACCTTTCTTGCGTAAAGGGTTGATACGTATTTCACACGTTTCACGATCGTGACGATTTTCGACGATCGCGTCCAGGGAACAAAGCAGCGCGAGAAAGCGAATAAGAAGCACGCGATGGGCGCACATTTAGGCCTAGCCAAGCGTCCTTTCAGCCCGCATTTAAAAGGCCCCGGAGGGGATCTACATGGTCTCGACCTCGTTCCCGAGACGTTCTCGCGTCGCGTAACCGGGCGCAGTTAGTTGGCTGACTATGTGCTGGCTGCTAGTCGCGGCATATGCTAGACCAGTTTGACCTAAATGGTAAAACGTCCTTCTTATCTGCGCCTGGCTCTGACACGGGAGAGAGACGTACGAGCGGATGGAGACGCAGCCGCCAGCCCTGAACGGGCGCAGAAAAACAACAGCCACGAAGAAAACGACCGCATAAGAGGGAGCTGGGAATGGGGGGAGAACAAGGGGGGAGAACGTAGAGGCAGAAGCACACGAGGGTGGCGGGCCAAACGAAAAACGATCGTAGAGAGAGAGAGCAAGAGAGGAAGAGAAAGAAAGGGAGAGAGTGAGAGAGTGAAAATGAGAGAGTGAGTGGGAGAGAATAAGAGAGAGGTAGAGAAAGGAAATGAGAAAGTGAGTGGGAGAGAATAAGAGAGAGGGGGAGAGGAAAAATAAGAGAGTGAGTGAGAGAGAATAAGAGGGAGGGAAAGAGAGAATAAGAGAGTGAAAAAGACTGAGAGGACAAGTGTGTGTGTGTGAGAGAGAGAGAGTGGGAGAGGGTGGGGGTGAGTGGGAGAGAATAAGAGTGAGAGAGTGAGAGGGCGAGAGAGAGAGAGAGAGGAGGATATAGCAGAAACGAAGGATGAAGGAGAGAAGGGAGGGGAATAAAAAGAAGACGAAAGGGAAGAAGAGGACGAAGAAGCACAGACGAGAAGGGGGAGGGTTCACGGCATGGGACGAGTCTCGGGGAGGTCTCGTTTTACCACGAAGCAACTCGATCGCGCGTCTGCTTCCTTCCTTTTTTGAACGCGTATGTGTGTGTACGTCTACGTACCGCAACGGCGTTCGCTATTCAGACGCGGAACGCCGGATCGTCTTCCGCACCGTCAAGTGGAAACAGAAAGCTACGCGAAGAGAAGAAAAGGTGAGGCGCTCCAGGCTGGAGCTGTCTGGGGTGCCGCGGGCGAGCGAGCAGAGCGGAGCGGGCCGGGGCGGGGACACGCGTCGGCTTGCATAAGAGTTAACTCTCGAATGCGGTAATTGTATTGATTTGTAACCGCGAGGAGAGCCTATCCCGCGCCGGCATGCCCGTCGATTGGCCCGGGCCCGGCAGACATTTCGAGGCGCATTCGGGATCGGCGAACCGGAAACGCGGCTCGTCGAACGCGCGCCGTTACATAATGCACCCTTTGTGCCGGTGTACGCGCAATTAACGGCGGCGAATCGAGTCCCCGATTTTATTTTTCGCCAACCTCCGTTGCTTCCTGCCCCGGTTTTCGAACCGCGGCAACGCTTCGTCGAGGACCGAGGCGTGCGTACCGTGGCGTTTGATGTTTATCGACACGCGATGTTACGGAGCTTGATACGGTTCAACGAATGGGCGACGACGACCACGACGGAAATAGGACAGAGTGTATTCCAAGAAGGCGTTCGTTAACCCTTTGGCTGCGACTGACGACTATGGTTGCTATCCGTAGACAGCTATAGATATTCACAGACAACTGTAGTCGACTGCTCTCGTACACACTTACGTACGGTGGCGGACAAAAGTTTAAGGCCAAAGGATCAAGGGAAATATTGTAAATAAATTAATTAATAAGAAATAATAGTATAAATAAAATTTCTATTCCATGTTAATCAATAAATAGTGTTGTAATATTATTGTAAATAAATTAATTAATAAGAAATAATAGTATAAATAAAATTTATATTCTATGCTAGTTAATAAAGAGTATTGTAATAGCATTATAAATAAATTAACTAATAAAAAATAACAGTATAAATAAAATTTCTATTCTATGCTAATCAATAGTATTGTAATATTATTGTAAATGAATTAACCCTCCGACTACTGAAGCTTGGCAGCCTGGCCATGGGTCTTTCGAGACCCTCACGGATATTTCACTAATACATATTTAGAGCCGTCCATGCGGCTCACCAATGCTACGCTACCCAAGTGACGATCGCTCGAGACCGAGGTCCTCATCGATACTGTATTCAGTGACAATCACCCAATTCATAGGAAGATATAGGAGCGTATAGGAACAAATAATAATAACGTGAATACAGCGCCCATCGTTGTATGCGTTATCGCTTTCAAGGAACTCTCAGCATGGGTTACGAAAGACCCAGGGACCGCAGGCGGAGGGTTAATCAATAAGAAATAACAGTATAAATGAAATTTCTATTCTACATTAACCCTTTTAGTGCCGGGAGCCGATATATCGGCTCCTGCTACACTGGCGAGAAGTGCCAGAGCCGATATATCGGCCCGCGCCTCGTAGCGCTTTACTATTCGCATTGCGGGAGAACTCTATCTCAAAATAAATTTGTAATACGTTATAAATGATCTAATTTCATTATGAGAGAATTAAAAAAAATAGTTTTTCGTTTTAACTCTTTGTGGACGACGACTTTTTCCTATCGCTTGGAGGTACCGAAATCTAACATAAACACCGATGGTGGCCGCTCAGGCGACATCACTTGGTAGCAGACAATTTTTTTACAAGCATTTCATTAGCAAGAGCACTGTTTGAAAAAGGGACATACATGACTGGCACAATCCGCAGTAATAGAAAATATATTCCACCGTTTATTAAACTGAAATTGCAAGAGGGCGCACCTAAGTACGCCCGAAACAACGAAATATTATTATTAGCCTACCGGGAAAAAAAATCTCAGAAGAAAAATGTTTTACTCTTGTCCACATATGAAAAGGCTCAGAATAAAACAACTACAATTAAAAAAAGGAATGCACAGAACACCATTGGCTGAAACATCCACAAATGTGCCCCGCATAGGCGTACGAAAACTTCCAGGAAAACTGGAAAGAGTTTGCGTGGTGTGCAGCAGAAAGGATGGTGGTCCAAAAAGAAAATCACGCACAATTTGCAATAGGTGCAATAAAGGATTACATGGAGTGTGCATTAGTAGCCACGAATGCTAAATAAATTATTTGTGTGAGTTACAATAACAAAATTTTACACATTTACTATATATAAATATAAATATAAATATAAATATTTATGTTATTATAATGAAGTATTATGCAAAATTATATCACAAATATATTTACGATAACATAATTTTGTTTCAACAATGTTATATTACGTATAACAATTACATATTTCGGAAGAGATAATCCGCCCGGCGCTCACCATGTACCTTCGAGTTATCTTTTATTTTTGTTATGTAATATTGTTTATCTTGTTACAAAATACATTGGAAATGCAAAGTATATACTTCATAATAATTGGTCCATATAAAATTATGATGAAAAGATGACTTTTTGTATATGCAAATACGTTTTGAAAGAGAGAACTCAACTTTTACTACTTTTATGAACATTTATACCTTTGTTATTTATATAATTTTTAATGAGTAGAGAAAAACTAGTGTCATTGTTTTGTTCTCTATTTCATCCTTAGTACACTGATTTTTGAATCATGTAAATATTGTTTCTCGTTTGGTTTTTATGAGCATTATCCCAAACCCTAGTAAAACTGTGAAATTCGGCCGGTTATTCTCGCATAGGCACCTCTTTTTCGCCCGGCACTAAAAGGGTTAATCAATAAATAGTGTTCTACCTTAATGACAATAAAAACGAATAAAATTATGTTTCCAAATGTAGGCAATTTACTAATGAATGGAGCCTTTGTATAGGGGAGAGCGGCAAAGAATGACACTGCTTTTCGTCAGGCGACCGCGGATCAGGTTTCGAAGTGTCGCCGTGTTATTTTTTCGGGGCCGCGTGATCTTCCGGCGCCGTTGTAAACAACTCCTGCGCTGTAGGGATAAACAGTCGCGGCCGTAAATCTGAGTCCCGAAGAAAAGGGAGACGGCGATATCCTAGATGAAAACGCGTGGGGATATCGAAGGCGGGCGTTTTTCCGAAGGTCCTGATTGGTAAGGATAGGAACCGCCTATCAGGCCCGAGGCAAATAAATAGGAAGCCTCGCGATAATTAGAGTTAGTTCGTTTTATACAGTTCGTTAACAGTTCGTTTGATAGAGTTCGTTTTATATAGTTCGTTAGTCCGTTTTGAGATAGTTCGTTTAGAGTTCATGAGAATCGTTGCACTAGCTCGTAATTTAAGTAAAAGCCCATCGGCCAATAGAATAATTACCTACACAAATGAAATTATGCTTTACATTGTCCTGTCGTCTTAAACTTTTGTCCTCTACTGTACACACAGAAGCCCGCATCCCTTCATAGCGCGAAGCTCGATTGTCACTGGGCTAGGTTCTGTTCCGACTCGAGCGGAGCGTGGAATTTCCTGAAAATTTATCGCGCCCGGCGGCAAAAGTATTCCACGACTGGCGGAAATCCGGCCGCGCGCAAGGTATTCCCTGCAAATTAATTTAGCGGCCGTGACGCAAGAATTCCGAAGTTTTTCCAGACAGAAGCGAGCTCTCGCGGTCCGATGAGCTCCGCGCCGAGGCACTCCTAGTCTGTACGAGTTTCCGAAAACTACCGACCGCGAAAAAGCTGCTCCGCGCGACAAGGGCGAAAGAAACGAGCCTGAGGGAGGAAGAGGACAGCTTTTTTTAGCGAATCGCTTCGTCCGGAAACGGCGAGAACGTCGCTCACCAGCGTTACGATCTGAAATCCTCGACGAGCTACCCGTGGAATCGCAGCGTTCCGCACCGTCAGGCGTGAAACGCGAGACACGCCGAGGAGGGTCGAAGGAACAGAAGAAACGGCGTCGATGGAACTCGCGACGTCGAAGCCTATAAATGCCGAAATATGTACTGTGCGTCCGCGAAAAGTTGGCTAGCAGAAGGAACGCGGGCGTAATTGGTTCCGAGGCGACTGTGGCGATATACAGTAGTGGACAAAAGTTTAAGACCAAAGGGTCAAGAAAAATAAATTAATTAATGTATGTAGGAGAATAGCTTCATGCTGACATCATGCGAGCGCTGAGCGCACATCACTCTCTGTGCATACGCGAATCTAAACACATATATACAGGGTGTTCGGATAGCCCTGGGCTTGAATTGAAAGAGTAACTCCCTGAGACATTCTAAGACGAAAATCAAGAGTAACGATTTTGCGTTTGAGGCTTTGTTTACGAGTTATAACTAATTAAAGATATCGTTTAATCCGGACCGTTCGACGCTTGAGAGCGGGTAACCGAGGCAACTCGGTCGGTAACGTCGTTGAGTCCACAGTGATGCTCAAGCGTCGAACGGTCCGGATTAAACGATATTTTTAACTAGTTATAACTCGTAAACAAAGCCTCAAACGCAAAATCGTTACTCTTGATTTTCGTCTGAGAATGTCTCAGGGAGTTACTCTTTCAATTTAAGCCCAGGGCTGACCGAACACCCTGTATAATAAACACTTATTATAATAAAGTCTTAACTAAATTTACCTACGGCTCCTATTTATTATTATACCTTACTCACATGCCTTTATCCTATAGTTAACAAACATAGCAATTGATTTATAAGAAATAGTGCGACGAAGAAAATTTCCACACTGATCAATAAAATAGCGAGAATAAAAATGAATATGTAGACAACATTTGCAATCCATAAAACTATGCTTTACATTGTACTCCCGTCTTAAACTTTTGCCCACTACTGTACATAGAGATGTATATTTAGTCCGTATGTGTTAACCCTTTGCACTCTGAATTATTTTTCAATTTTGTTGCCGATAACTCTCTAGTATTTTAAACGCTTAATTTGAAATTTACTTCAAAGGACAATTCTTTGAATAGTACTCACATTTTTTATTAATTATATTAAACGTAGCTCACAAGTTTTATTGTAACTTATGTTTGTTTAATTCTATTCACTCGTTATTCTTAAACTTTTGCCCACTACTGTACATAGAGATGTATATTTAGTCCGTAGGTATTAACCCTTTGCACTCTGAATTATTTTTCAATTTTGTTGCCAATAACTCCCTAGTATTTTAAACGCTTAATTTGAAATTTACTTCAAAGGACAATTCCTTGAATGGTACTTACATTTTTTATTAATTTGGTTAAACGTAGCTCACAAGTTTTGTTGTAACTTATGTTTGTTTAATTCTATTGTCTCTTTATTCTTAAACTTTTGTCCGCTACTGTACATAGAGATGTATATTTAGTCCGTAGGTATTAACCCTTTGCACTCTGAATTATTTTTCAATTTTGTTGCCAATAACTCCCTAGTATTTTAAACGCTTAATTTGAAATTTACTTCAAAGGACAATTCCTTGAATGGTACTTACATTTTTTATTAATTTGGTTAAACGTAGCTCACAAGTTTTGTTGTAACTTATGTTTGTTTAATTCTATTGTCTCTTTATTCTTAAACTTTTGTCCGCTACTGTATTTAAAATGGCACTTTAAAAATGTCGAGTGTGACTCGACATAGGAGTTACTGTGATAAGAACTGCCTCGACAAAGGAGTGCAAAGGGTTAAAATTTAACATGTCAGCAAAATTGTGAACCAAGGATTTCAACAAGGTCTGATAGCAAAATGTTTTATCGTATTTAAGATCCTTGGTCATTTACGGTTAACCCGAGTGCGCTTGCCCGCGGATAGGAACGACAAGAAGCCACGACCCTGGCGCGAGGGTAGTCCGGTCGTTAACCGTTTTACTGCGTCCGTTGACGAAGATGCGTCATCCTGGAACAACGCGGTGAACGATGCGGGCGAATATTGGCCGCCGCGCCACTTGAGATCGCGATGCCTTTGGTGTCGGAATTCCAACGATAAATTTATAATCTCTGTGGAATCGGTGTTCGATAATTGGTGAGTGCAGAGAGTATTGAAATCGTAATTTGGTACATGTATGAAAATGAATATTTCACATTCCCATCAAAATGGAACCAATTACTAAACTTGAAGTATTTATACAGTGTAAATTCGAACAACGCCATCGATTCTTGGAATTTATTATTCACACTAATCGAGACTTGCTTGTACCTTATTTTCACTAAAAATCGACATTGGTCACGACGTATACAGGGTGGGTCACCAAGTATTGCCATTTTGATTTACGTCATTATTACTAACCCCTTCGCTTCGAGCGCCGCTTATAGGCGGCATTCAAGTGTATTTTATATTTTAATAATTTTGTATTTCAATAATTTTATAAGCCTTTTCATATTAAAAATGTAAATATACTTGTTACATTAGAGCAACGATCGTTTTATTCAGCACAATTGTTATTTAAGACTTAGAAAAATGCGCACTGTGCATATTTCTGGCGCATGCTTCCGTTCAGTGACGGTACTTCGGCGGACTGAACAGGCCGAAGCGAAGGGGTTAAGCATAGCGAAAAATGTTTCAGATAGAGTTGAATGGTTTTGAAAGGAGCACATTCTGATGGTACTACTTTTTTCGTAGGTAGACGTGTAAAAAACATATGTTTAACGATAGGACATTAAATAAAAATATCCCTATGTGATAATCGGTATAAATATAAAAATTAGTGGATAAATCCCATCAAGAGTGCATTAAAGAAACACAAAACCGTGGACAGACCTTTGAAAGAGGAACGAAAAACGAATTAGCATTGAAATTTATTTGGTCGTTCGCGAGACAAAGCCAGACAGAGGTAGAGTAGATAGTACCGCCGTCGAGGAAGAATAATTTTCAGCGAAACAGTCGAAATACGAAATTTTCGATACAGCCAGTCGAAAGGAGGGGATATATTAAAAGATTCGATTACCGACGAAGTGGGTCGGCCAAAACGCGAGGAACAGAACGGGGAAACACCGAAAGGGGGACGACGGGACGCGGTTGATCTCTGCTTCATTTCGCGGAATCCATTTTGCAGCGCATAAGCGCATTACCCTTCTTTTTTCGCGAGCTATCTCGCAGAGACCTCGAAATCGTGAGCACATCGGATAAATTCTTCTCTTGACGTGGCTAAATACAGCAGCGGACAAAAGTTTAACCACTTGCGCTATGCGTGTATACCACGTCGATAGGGATTTGTCGCAGAAACAGAAACGACGTGTCCGCCACGTTGGCTAACAGTTGGATCGTTCATTATTCGAGCTACAGTTCTAGAGTGCATCACATCGCGTAGCATCATCGATATAAGGAAATGTTTCAGTAAATTTTATTGTTGTTGTGAATATTTATTCATATCCGTGTAAATTCTTTATGTAAAACCCTACCAACGCGCTAAGGCACTGGTTAATGATTTGCGCTCGTAGAAGCGGTGCGGCGTCAATGTAACGCCTTACCGCAGTTTATACCGTAGAGTGCGACTCGGCTACCGAAAGTTAAATCGTAGCGCAAGTGGTTAAGACGGGAGGACAATGTAAACATGGTTTAGAAATATTGTCTATTGCAAGAATATTTGTGTATACATGTGTATCCAATGTCGCCATCTGGTGACAGTGGTAGAGGGGTAAACTGCGTTGCGTAGTTCGAATGAGTGTGAATGAGAAAGACCACGCTTTTTTTAACCTCTTGACGCCCTTGGCCACATATGTGGACATTTAGTATTTTATAATTATAACGCTCACTGGGCACAAATGTGAACGTTAAGTTTTTTCGTGAATTTTTATTGTTTTCCCAATTCCTTTTGCTTTTTGTATCCCTATTAATTATGAAACGAATAAATCATAATAAACGAAAAAATTAAATCATTCTTTTTCTTCCTACAAAATATCGTCCCTGAAGAGGTTAAAGAAAATATTTGTAGTATTTTCAAGTATAAAATATAGAATAAATATATATAATAACTGACACATTGTGGGTGTCATTTATATTAACTTCTATACATGGTGTACAAACGAAGCTAGGAGAAAATTGAAGAGGTAACTTTATGTGGTATTCTAAAACGAAAATCAAAAGTAACAATATTTCGTTTGACGCTTTGTTTATTAGTTATAAGCAATTAAAGAACGGGTTACTTTACGCCTGAGAGTAGGCAAATGGAGCATTACTTTACAGATAGCGACGTTACCTACCGCGTTGCCCCATTTGCCTGCTCTCAGGCGTAAAATATCTCGTTTCTTTAATTGCTTATAACTAATAAACAAAGCGTCAAACGAAATATTGTTATTCTTGATTTTCATCCTAGAATGTTGCATAGAGTCACCTCTTCAATTTTCTCCTCGCTTCGTTCAAACACGCTATACATCCATTTTTATTGATTAACATAAAATTACGAATTTCCTTTATCGTATTATTTGTTATGAACCAATTCATTTACTTTTATTGACTCTTTGGTTTTAAACATTTGCCCGCTACTGCAGCGGTTATTTTCGTGCTCTAGCGTAATTTATTAAAAATTACCTGTTCCACCCCTCGTCACAATCAATGATGTATCCCCGCGCAACGAATCGGCCCGTTGAAAGCCAGCCGCACTGTATTTCGTTTCGCCACCCTCTGGGGTCGTCGAGCTCGATGCGATTTATCCTTGATCCCCCTTTAACGAGCTTCCGATAAATGAAGGAAATTCGCGTCAGCGATGAAAACGTTTGGTAATCTAGGCTCTCCGTTCATCCGTTCGTCGACCAAGCTCTCTCGCCTCTTTCGTTTTGCGCCAAGAGCCACTGTTTCGTCGAATAAACGGGCACGCGTCCCGGTGAGACTCGTTTCAACTCGAGGACTCGAGAGAAAAGGTAGGCAACGCGGAGTGACCTTCGTTGGAAATCATTTTGGATAAGATGGATTAATCAGAATCTCCTCTGAATTATAGTGAATAATGAGGGGTTAATTTTATAACTAATTTTATACTCTTTTTGTTTACTGTTGGAATTTCTGTCGATAATACAGAACAGAAAGTAATCGCATCTATCACTAATTATTTGTTATTATGTGTACTTTCGTACCTTGACTATTGTCCTCAACAACATTATTCTCGCGTCACTATCCGTTTGTAGTGAAATATAGCGTGAAATATAATTCTGTTATAACCAAATTCGGCATTATAATCACTTCCACAAAACCTTGAATTTCAAATACACGATGTCAAATTTCGTTCGTACAAGTACATGTGCACTATTTATTTCCCTGAATCTGAGCGCATAAGTCGCGATTATTGATTAAGGGAACGACTATCGGCAAACAGATCGATAAGCAAGAATTCCAGTAACCTTCCTTACAGTCTACGAGTTAAGGGTGACTTAGCTTCTTGGAACTTAACTTCGTGGAAGTTGAACCTCTCTAACCTCCATGACCTTCTTAACAAGTTAGAAATCGTCTCAACGTCCACGTGCACAAGACTAAAGCAACGCAACAATTTTCAAAAGATCCAGAAAGCTGACACGATGCATCGCTTGTTTCGCGGAACGAACGTCACACCCGACCTCGACGAGGTTTCAAAGAATTACACGACCGTTCCGTTTCCGTGTAGCCCGTTCGAAAACGCGTTGCAGTCCCGTGAGCAAAATATGCGGGAACTTTTACCTCAAAAAGTTAGAGGGAAGTAATTACAGCGCCGACCTGGGGGCGAGGTCGAGCTTCTGGTTGGCCCGGAATCGATAACGTTTCGGTCGAGAAGAAGAGGCAGAGCCGACCTTAACATCGAAATCGCATGTCCCGGGCTTATTTAACTGAGAGGGAGTCGAGTCCGCCATTCGCAGATTGTTCCTACGTTTCCGCGTGGCGGCTCGAGAGGAGGGAGAAGAAAATCGGCGAGAAAAATGGCTGAGTGGGTGCACGAGAATCGCTCGTCGCGTATTCAGTGTCGCGGCTCGCAAATTAGGGTTGGTCAAAAACGACAGGATGTTTCAGCCGTCTGTCGCAAATTTTTTGATACGCAGGACCGGAAGTAGCGCGCTTTCATCCATTTACATACTCCTATGACAAGCACGCGCCACTTTTCATCTTTCGAAATCAAATGATTAGAAGCATAGGACACAATAGAAATAAGACTTAAGTATATAAAGTATAAGGTTGAACGGAATAGGGTGAGAAGAGACGGTTGCGGAGAGAGTAATGGAGAATAGGATGTTAAGAGTAACTATAAATCGGTGACACAAGTGTCAATAAAGTAAAATGTTAATAATGTAAGAGACATCTAGAGTCCTAATTCTATGTTCATAACGTCCTAAATCAGTAAGAATCCTTCAATTGTAAAGTATAGATTGAAAATACAGTTCTTAAAAACCACCTCAAAAAACAAAGCCTCAATAGTTTTAACATACAAAACGCGAGTGATGGGCGTAACAGAAAAGAAGGTGACAGATGAAATCGTTGTAAAAATATATTAATAATAAATAGTGTAGTCTAAGCACAATTTAATGAGATTACGTTATTCGATCCACGCCAACAAAATCCCCGGGAACCTTCGGATCACCGTGTAGATCACCGTGAACCAGAATACACGACGCGTAGAATGGCGTGGGCGGCGATGGCGGTGGTGGTCGTCGTCGTCGTCGTCGCCGGTGAATAAGTATGACAGTGAACTTTATTATGCACGTCGAAGCCCGAGCAGGGCTGTCACGCGAGTTGGGATAGCGGCGGTACCGACACGCGAGCCTATTTCAATGGTAATAAGCCGGCGACCAATCATTGAGTATGCTAAATATGTATATGCACGGCAGAGAGCCTCCGTTCCTCTCGTTCCCGTCCCCGCTTCCGCTCCCTTCGCTCACGACCCTCGTCCCTTCCGTAGGTATGTCAGTTCGTGCCACCCCCGCCTCCCTGTCGCAATAGAGACGTGCCAATCAATTAGCGACGCGCAGCTTGTGCCTCTCGATGCTCGAAGCACCAGGGGACAGTGGTCCCGCAGAGGGCCGTCAGGATTGACGCAAACCGCGGTTGCATTCTAAACAGCCGGCTATGTCTCCGCGGAATCGTCCCGAAAATCTCGATGCGAAAACGTCGGACGGATTTTGGCACGCGTGGATCGCCTGGAGACGGACGTAACGATTTTTCACTTTCTGCTCGCAGCCAACGCTGCCGTTCTGCCGGCGTGAATTTTTCATCGCCGGAACTGGCGAACGTCCACCCCCTTCGCCCGCCCGTTCGCTCGTGAAAGCGTAACTCAAGCAGGACGGAATTTCGTTCAATTTTTCAACGCTTCTCGCGTCTCGGCGACGAAATTAATAAGGAAGGGATGAGAAAAAGGGAGGAGGAGAGGGGTGTTATCGACCGCAACAATGTGTCTTATTGTAGAAGGCTACGTATTGTTTGGGTGCTTGCAGATGATGACACTTTCTTGACGATTACTTTGACTATTAACACTTAACCAACGGAATTCGGTTAGTTCAAGACTAACTAATAACAAAAGTAAATAGAATCAATGGGAGACCTCTGCATTCGGTTGGTTAAGTGTTAATACCTAGGTGTCGCACTTATGGTTATTCTGCTGATGTTTTTCTGCGTTTTTCTTCTCGGAATCATAAAATGGAAGGTGGGAGAGAAAAGTAGACAATTTGAAGGTGCAGGGAAAATTTCGGAAAAGGGAACTTACTAGCAGAAGGATGAATTCGGCTCTGGCCCAGGGGATTTGCGATGATCAGGCCTAAATCCAATGGCTATAAACCAAAGCCGATTTCCATAATAAATATAAATGACTAACTGTTGTCCGCGTTCTTTTTTATACTGTTTGCTTCAATATTGGCGAACTTTCAAACAAATTTTCATCCCTTATTTTATCCACTTAGGGTGGAATATAAAAAGATCCTTCTTTAGTGGGTGCCTACAAATTTCATGCTTCTAATTTCAGTAGTTTAGGCTCTGCGACGATGAATCAGTTAGTCACTCAGGACATATCTTTTTCTACCCATAGATTATCAATCCCTAACAGAGAGAAGGGCAATATCGGTCGACCTCGATCGCGACTTCCACGGTTAAGAACAATTCCAAGCCGAACGACGATGCGCGCAAAGAGGGTCGCTCTGTACGACAACGATGGCCGTTAGTTATACTCACGTCCCAACGTAATCGGTTCTCTGCAGCCAACTTTCCCAGCGATAGGAAGAGGGTAAGAGACAGGGACACCGAGAGATCTTGATAATTAGCACCCACCTATCCGCCACCAAACCCCTACCCCCTCTCCGTCGTTCGACCTCCTCTCGCCCGGTTTCTACCCTTATGCGGCTCCAGAAATGAACCCAGACCCGCGTTAGTACACAAGGCAAGTTCGCAGGCCTGTCTAAAGCGGCGGTCGTGCGCTTGTGAGGAGGACCGTAAAACGGGGATGCCGGGAGTGTCGCTAATTAGGCCAAGATTTTAAGCCGGCGGGAATCTTTATGGGGGTCGAAGCGCGCCGTCTTCGCTCCTTCCAGTTCCACCACCCGTCTGTTTACAGATAACGCGCTTGTTATCTGGAATGAAGCTGTAACGAGGAGGAAGCGGCGGGGACGGAATTGTCCCGCAGGTCGCGAGGAGCAAACTCGTCGGGATTCGGTTAGCGGAGTCTACCCTTTTGACGGAGTCCCTGTTCACGGCCTGGGAACTTCCAGCACTGCAACCCCGTTCCTTTTTCAGCCAAGTTGCGAAGCGAATCGCGACGCGAATTAAAACTGCCCGGGGTTCGAGGATCAACGGAACGAGGACAGAACTGTCAGCGGGACTTTTTCGTTTGTGAGAGCGGAGTAGTAGTTAGCTGCGAAAACGGTGAACATTTAGTTTGACGAAAGCGAATAATCGTGGAACGTAACGACGATTTTTCTCTTGGCTGGTCAACCGTTTTCACGACGACCAAAGTGCGATCGGTTGAAGCGAAACTGAATAATTTCATTTTTATTGTTATTACGATAGAACGCTATTTATTGACTTGCATACAATACAGATTTTGATTATTATCCTATTTCTTATAAATCAATTAATTTATTCTCGTTTGGTCTTAAACTTTTGTCCACTGCTATATATTGAAAATAGATATACAAGAAAGGTCCAATAAATCTAGTATTAAATATTGACTGATAACAGGTATAGAATAAATGTGACAACCGAGATTTGAACCACGGCATCGTGAAAATTAATAAAGTTCAATTAACACAGTGCCAACCAAATGGGAAGATCTATTTTTTCCTCGACAAAGCAGTGCCATTAATTCTATTTACCTTTGTCATTAGTTGGTCCTGAGCTAATGTTGATCTGATTAAAAATTGTACTTTGAAAAAACAGAAAATCAATTTGATGAACTATGAACAATACTATGAACAGTTCAAGACTAACGAATTGTTGAAGAATAACGATATACATTGCCGTGTCGTGTCCCCGACGTTTGGAACCCCATGGCATTGATGGGGCCATCATAAACAGTTTTGAGGGCTGCAACGGACTAACCGTCCCTTTTCCTGTGGCTCTCTAGTTTTCTTCCAGATCCCGAGCAGAACGAATTCAATTCACAATATAACGGCTTTTCACTTGTATTCTATTTCGTAATTAAATCACTATTTTTCTAAACACGTGTAAACTGCTTATTTTCAACCTTAAATCTACAATACTAATAACAAAAGCAAACAGAATCAATTGCAGCGCTGGAAAAAATGGGAGACCTTCCCATTCGGTCGACCAAGTGTTAACGTGAATAACCGATTTCATGGAGAACAGCGGAAGCTAATGTTGAACTGATTAAAAATTATACTTTAGAAAAACAGAAAATCAATTTGATGAACTATGAACAATACTATGAACAGTTCAAGACTAACTAATAATAAAAATAAACAAAATCAATTTTGCAGCACTTTGTTGAGGAAAAAATAGGAGACCTTCCCATTTGGTCGTCCAAGTGTTAACGCAAATAACAGATCTTATGGAGAACAGCGGAAGCTAATGTTGAATTGATTAAAAATTATACTTTGGAAAAGCAGAAAGTCAATTTGATGAACTATTAACAGTACTATGAACAGTTCAAGACTAACTAATAACAAAAATAAATAAAATCAATTGCAACGCTTTGTTAAAGAAAAAATGGGAGACCTTCCCATTCGATCGACCAAATGTTAACGCAAATAACCAATCTTATGGAGAACAGCGGAAGCTAATGTTGAATTGATTAAAAATTATACTTTGGAAAAGCAGAAAGTCAATTTGATGAACTATTAACAGTACTATGAACAGTTCAAGACTAACTAATAACAAAAATAAATAAAATCAATTGCAACGCTTTGTTAAAGAAAAAATGGGAGACCTTCCCATTCGATCGACCAAATGTTAACGCAAATAACCAATCTTATGGAGAACAGCGGAAGCTAATGTTGAATTGATTAAAAATTATACTTTAGAAAAACAGAAAATCAATTTGATGAACTATTAACAGTACTATGAACAGTTCAAGACTAACTAATAACAAAAATAAATAATATCAATTGCAGCACTTTGTTGAGGAAAAAATAGGAGACCTTCCCATTCGGTCGACCAAGTGTTAACGCGAACAACCGATTTCATGGAGAACAGCGGAAGGGGGTTAGCAGCGAATCCATGGAGAAGTCTGAACGTTAATCTGGCGGGGAACAACCAGCCATCTTCCTGACAACAGGTAACAGCCGCGGATGATACCGATGTTAGACGCTCGGAATAAACCGGCAGCAGCTCGAGTTTCGAAACTTCGGCCTGATCTATGTAGCTAATTTCCAGAAGGCGTCACGGTGTAACATTCTCGTAGATCTGACATAGCTTCCGGGGGTTCTCCCGGCTCGATAATGAGGCCGCCGCCGTCGCGTTTGCAATTCTAAAGAATACCCCCGCCACCCCCGGCTATAATGGCGTGTTTACGAGATTTTCGTTAACGGCCGCGATAAGCTCGCTCCTTTCGCAATTTTTTTATCGCCCTCGCTTATTCAGCCGCCCCTGCTCCGTATTTCTTCTGAACATCGCGACCGCCGTGCGCTATAAGCGTTCAAGTGGTATTTCTTGCACGCGACCAGACATCGACTATCGCGTTTTCCCGGAGCAATGCATCCCGATCTTCATTGAAATCCTTACGGATTCCAAAGCTTCTTGTAGCCGAGATTTTTAAATCGGATCCCATTTAGGTAGGGCAGCGGACAAAAGTTTAAGACTAAAGAGTCAACGAAATTAAACTAATTTATAAGGAATAGCATGATAAACAAAATTTGTATTCTGTGCTAATCAATAAATAGTGTTCTACTATAATAACACAATAAGAATGAATATACAGGCAATATTTGCAGACCATAAAAATATATTCTACATTGACATCTCGTCTTAAACTTTCTACTTCTACGTTCTACATCCGCTACTGTATTTCATAACATTTTCCTGATTACGAAAAAGTAGAACATTCATGTTTTTATAAACGTTTATAGACTTATAAATACCTCCCCTGGTTGCTTTTAGGATTTCGGGTAATCGAAAGTTTCGGGGTGTATTTTGAATTTGGGTGCTTGAACTTTTCGAATTCTGATCGAAATCTGAAAAAAGATATCAGTCGTTCTACATCAGTCGGAGTCCTTTAATTGTAACGTACAGATTGAAAAACACTACCTCGCTATATTAAAATTAAAACCCAAGCTCCAATAGTTTTAACAAAGCTAAATAAAAATTCTCAACTAATTCGTTCCGAAGAACTCCCGCGCAAGTTGCGCTCGCCCCGGGATTTCAGCGCCGTCCCCGATTCGAGATAGACCGGAAATGGCGCGAAGTGGCGCGGCGCAATAATAATGATATTACGGCGCGACACGATGGAAAAAGGGAGGAAGAAAAAAGGAAACAGACAAAAGGAAAGGTAGCGGTGACGCCGCGAAATAAAGCGAGGCCCATTTACGTTCGTGAAAAGCGCGGCAACAAGAACCGGGGATCAAAAAGGGAGCAAGCTAGCCCGGCCGAAGGGCGAACAGGGAACGATGAAGGGCGGTGGGGCCAGGAGGAAGAGGGGTAGAATTAATTTTATTAAACGTTACCCACGAGCCATTGCAGCGGGGTGCAACGCCGGTCCCGTTTGTTCCAGGAGGTAATAAACGCCGCTTTCATCCGCGAGATGTTGTGAAGTTATTGTCCCTCCGTTTCTTCTCCACCTCCCCTCCCTCTCAAACCAACAACACTCTTTCTTCCTCCGATCCCCTCCTGGCCGTCCTCTCAAACCTATAGCCCCCTTTCTTCCTTCAACCCCCTATTTACCACTCTCTCAAACCTGCAGTCCCCTTTCCTCTTCCAACTTTCTCGCTACCCTCTGAAACCTACACCCTCTTTCTTCCTCCAACCCCCTACTTGCAATCGTCTCAAATCTATAATCCCCTTTCTTCCTCCAATCCCCTCCTCACAACCCTCTCAAACCAACAACCCCCTTTTGTCCTCCAACCTTCTCGCCACCCTCTCAAACCTATAGCCCCCTTTCTTCCTCCAATCTCCTACTTACCACTGTCTCAAACCTACAACCTCCTTTCTTCCTCCAATTCCCTTCTCACAACCCTCTCAAACCTACAACCCCTTTTCTTCCTCCAACCTTCTCGCCACCCTCTGAAACCTACAGCCCTCTTTCTTCCTCCAACCTCCTACTTGCAATCTTCTCAAACCTACAGCCGCCTCCTTTCTTCTTCCAATTTCCTACTCACCATTAGTTTAAACCTACAGCACCCTTTCTATCTCCAACCCCACACTTACCACTCCCTCGAACCTACAACCCCCTTTCTTTTTTTCTTCGACCCCCCTCGCAACCCACTCAAACCTACAACCCCCTTTTTTCCTTCAACCTTCTCGCCACCCTCTCAAACCTATAGCCTCCTTTCTACCTCCAACCCCCTATTTACCACTCTCTCAAACCTGCAGCTCCCTTTCTTTCTCCAACCCCCAAATCGTCATCTTCTCAAACCTACAGTCCCCTTATTTCCTCCCCCAATCCCGTCCTCGCCACCCTCTCAAACCTACAACACCCCCTTCTTTCCTCCTCCAACCCCCTCCACGCAACTCTGTCAAACCTACCTCCCCCTTTTCTCGCTCCGATCTCGTCTCGGATGTTTCTCGCCTCGGTATACACGGAATTCGCAAAAATGATTTACGATCGTCTCGGATCCCCCTCTCCCCACCCCCTCAACCCCTAGTATACGCAGTGACAGAGGCGGTTACGTGTGGGTGTAAAGGAGACAGACACACGGTTGCACAGTCTCGGCTGTTCGAGGAGAAACGCGTCGGCGGCGACCGGAGGATCGCGATCTGAATGGGTTACGCGACGCGGCGTGCTTTACAGCCGCGTAATACGAGAATTTATCGCGCGCATTACGTGTAGCAAGATCGCAGGGAGGGCCGGCCGCCGGGGACCGACGTCTTTTATTATTGGCCGGGAAAGTCCGTTGTATCGGAGCGCCGTCGCCCAACCCCCGAGCTTTTGTCAGCGTTTTCGAGTTCTCGCCCTCGGTGATCAATGTTGTTCCGTTGGCTTCCTGCGACGTCGCCATGTTTCCCCGCGCTCACACGAGACGATGCTATACCGACCACGCGTCTGGACCGATTTCGCGAAAACGCAGACTGTTAGAGAGCAACTGTAAATCAGCGGGAAGAGATAGTGGACAAGGCAACTGCAGGTGATCAACGAGTGACTTTAACACTAGATTTCCGAATATTGGGCATATACCTATTTCGTCTGAAACGAACTCAAACATGAAGGACTCAAACATGGAAATTGAAGGTTTTGAAAAAAATAAAACTTTGTTTTAAAAAAAACTTATTCAAAACAATTTTTACATATGTATTCTATTTTTAAAACACATTTTCTGCATATTTTATTATTACATTTAGCACAAACGATCTTACTTCTATTTCTTTAACAGGATAATGGAACTTGACAAAATCATAAATGAGTCAAATTGACTCACTCCAGCAAATTAGTGTTAAGTATCCAAAAGTATAAGGAAACGAGTCAACTAAAAAAAAAAACGCTGGAACTACCGACAGTTAAAGTGTACTTATTTGCAATAAAGAAATAATCTTGAGAATTATACGAAAAGGTTGCGAAAATATAGTAGTATTTTTCCGATAAAAGAATCAACTTGAAAATAGTATTCTCAGTCTGATCGCATCCCTCGAACGAGCAACGCATTCGCGTATTTATTTTAATATTCACCGTACACTAAAAATTACATCACGTGTTTATGTCTAGTGATTTTACATACAGTCTTTTGTTTCATTTAAATTACCTGTTCGCAACAGCTCTCGACAAGACTAAGAGAAGGGTAGTAGCAGAGGTTATATTTACGTCAGCAAAGTGAACGCATGTGAATGTAACACAAAACAGCCGTCGAGATGAACTACCACACGAAATCAACGTAATTCCGTGAACAAGCTCCAGAGGGAAATTCGCAGGCCCGATTCCGGGCAGGTTTGCCAAACTAAGCACAATGCCCAGCACGAAAGGAAGCCACGCAGACGGTAGGACGAGTGCCGGGTATGGCCTCGGGTTTCGGCCGGAAACGCAGGTAGTGGATCGCGGATTATGGATCAGAGAGCGAGGGGCGACTGGCGAGGTCCGTTTCAGCTCTTGCAGGCTGGAAATACCGCGGTAAACCAGCGTTCACAATCAACCGACGGAGGCATCCGTGGCAAAGGCAGCGGCAGGAAAACTGAATACCGAACGTCAAGCCCGCCGTTCTTCCCCCTTTCTGTTCATCGTCCATGACCTGTCCCTATATCCGGCTCCTTTGACGCAGACATAATCTCTTCTGTCCTTGCCAACCGGCCCTCCGCGACTGGAACTGGTTACCTTTGTCCCGGACCCGCGTGCACGTACATATACACACACAGAGGGAGAGAGGGACACAGGTATGAAGGCTAACAAACGGGTTGCGCCCAGACGTTTTCGGGATAATTGAACGGGAAAACGAGGAAAAGTGCGGAACGACTGTTGCGCGAAATAGGATCGGGCACTTGCACGGTCTCCGGTAAACTCTCTCGTGTCTAGCTCTCCCGACTCGTTTCGGCTAATTACACCTAACCTAAATTGCGAACGTCAGAAAACGCGGCACGAAACGAAAAAGTCGAAACGATCCCGCAATATAAGGTACGGTTCCTGGTAATGGGAATGGGATATGTTTTAATGCGAATAAAGCGTTTCTATAGATGATCTTGCATGGAAAACTTTATTATTTGACGATATTCTCATCTACGATATTATTATCTTGTTCGTGGTTAGCGTTAGGGACTTTACCGGACTATAACCGACTATTGCAACAGTCAATATTGTCTGCCACCACGCATTTGTAATGTTGTGTAAACATTTTGGTTTGAAATCCAGAATTTATTTGGCAGACGGTTTGGAACTAAAAAAATATAGAGAAAGCCAAAATAGACTATATAGGTGAACTATATAGGTGAAGAACCTTATATTCGCCTATGCTAAAGAGTTATACTCCTAAATGAATATACAGCTGTTGTGGAATAGAGAAAGAAGTGAGAAAGCGGTATTTCGTTCGGGGCCTGCTTATCAGTAAGGCTACCTACTAGGCCCACGCTTTAGACACAGGGATAGGAAGGGACAGGTCGGAACTCTTATATATAGAAAACGTGGCCGGGTTTGAGCACTTGCGAGAGAGGTCGTCGATTGATCCCTCCTAGTGGCAAGAGCAAGAAGGTCGCCACAATTATTGTCATTATTGTTTACCAAAAAAGTAGAGAGAATAGGTAGACCTAGCATCTGATTCCCTTTGCGTCTCGCGTCTTTTAGCTTGTGGGTAGTCAGTCACCTTTTCGTTTCACAATAGTATGTATACATTAGATATAGAAACTTCAACAATCGCCATCGAACTCCATGGTCATCACAAATAAATAAAGTAAAATAAAACTAAAAAGGAACTATTTCCAAACAAAGGTTATATTTCATTTTTGTTGTCCCGCATATAACTCCACACATCCAACATCCACAGCTAGATTCGATTGCAGGCGTGCAAAATTTCGTTAGAACGAGAGCGTAACGCTTATACACGACAGCTATGAAAGAGCGGGAGGGTGGGGAGGGAGCTGGTAATCAACCGGCTTCATTCAGTCATATCTGCTAATTATCGGTGGAAAATCAAATTGCTTCGGCCTGTTAGGCAGCCGGGCTCGGAGGCGCGGGCGAGCCTCGAGCATCGTTTCGCTGGACAAGCGACGGACGCCGAGCGTGTTTGGGTAGCAACCAAACCGGCAAATTCGTTTCAGCGTTATCGTAAACTTCGATCTGCGATTATTTCCGGATAATCCAGCCCGGGATTACTTCCAGCGAAGCAACTCGGAAGGAATATTCAGGCGGATTAGGTCTGACGAGCACCGCTCACTCGTACGTCAGCGCCACATGTAGCGATGGTCATTTGTGTCACTTGGATAACGCCGCACCTTCAGCTTTCGCTTATATCGTCTTAGACCTGCTATGTGTGACTGTATGTGACCTATTAGTGGCTATATGTGACTTATCGAGCTTTGCCATTGCAAAAGTTGCGGTCTTGGAGGACGCTTCCATCCGCTTTTGGCATCATTTGGATATTGAGGAAGAATACCACGCTTGACTCCATGTGAATCTGTAGTAAGGATTTTCTTTCTTCGGTCTTGATTGCGAATGTGCCATTGGACACATCCACACGGGACAGAACCGATACAACAGCGCCACATATAGTGATGATCATTTGTGTCACTTGGACAACGCCGTATCTTCAGCTTTCGCTTATATCAACTTAGATCTGCCTAATGTTAGTGGTTATGTGTGACTTACTAAGCTTTGCCATTACAAAAGTTGCGGTCATGGAGGACGCTTCCATCCGCTTTTGGCATCATTTGGATATTGGAGAAGAAGACCACGCTTGACTCCATGCGTGTCTGTTGTAATGATTGTTTGTCTTAGGTTTCGATTGCGAATGTGCCATTGGACACATCCACACGGGACAGAACCGATACGACAGCGCCACGTATAGCGATGATCATTTGTGTCACTTGGACAACACCGTACCTTCAGCTTTCGCTTATATCGACTTAGATCTGCCTAATGTTAGTGGTTATGTGTGACTTACTAAGCTTTGCCATTACAAAAGTTGCGGTCATGGAGGACGCTTCCATCCGCTTTTGGCATCATTTGGATATTGGAGAAGAAGACCATGCTTGACTCCATGCATGTCTATTTGTAATGATTGTTTGCCTCAGGTTTCGATTGCGAATGTGCCATTGGACACACCCTCGCGGGACAGACCCGGTACGACAACGCCATGGACACCGTATGCGGGCGGCCATTGCACACGGCCGCGGAATCGCATTCGAAGCTTATCGTATCCGAGCTGCCGTCCGAAAAGTTCCGCCATAAATACAGAGTGCGGCGATTCGGGTATGTACGCCCCGGCGTGTGCTGCGCGACGACCCGTTCGAGCGAGAACGCTCCGGGAAATGGAAGATCGAAAAATATTTCGTGGCTTTCCGGAACGATCCGGATCCAATTCCCGGCCTGTATTCGCGGACCCACTTCTCGTTGAATGTTATCGCGTCGCGGTATTACCGGGGTGGATCCGTCGGCCCCGATCCGGAATCAGAGAACGGGGTACGTGCCATCGGCGGCGAAACGTCTAACGGTTCCGGTGGGACACGGAAAACTACTTCGCGAATTTTTTTCCTTTTTTTTTTCATCGAACGATGCGCGCCACTGGTATTGTACCAGTCTGAAAAGCTTCGACTCTGCGGTGACCCGAAGAACGCTGAGAAACAACATTAGCCGGGGAGCGTGAAAGAGGAAGCCAGAGAGGCGGAGGCGAAGGGAACAGAGCACGGGTAGAGGCGGTTGGAAAGTGGGGAGGGGGGGAAAAAAGAGAACAAGGCTGATTGAAAAATCTGGTTAGCAACCGTGCTAATTGCGGTGGACGGATCGACCGACGGAACGGCCGGTCGGTCACGGTGACCCAATGAAAGCGCTCCGATGCTCAACAAAAGGTGCATTTCACTTTGAGGAGAGCGTGCTTTCTACCATGCGCCGTAAAATTTCCGTTTCGTGACTGGATAGAGAAAAATTGTTGCAGAGAACACCCTTCCCATTCCCGGTACATCCCCCATCTCTCATCGTCAATAGGAAGAGAAAATTCGAAATCAAACGAATTCAGCAATTTGCTGAGAACAAACAACGCGTTCGAAAATTTTGATCGTAGCGTCAAAGCGACCTCATTATGGTAGGTTATGTTCGTTTTTTACAAGAAACGTGAGAGACGTCGACCTGGGTGGGGGAGCCTCGTTTGCCAACGCAACTTTTTCCGAAAGAAACGAAGCACTCTTGAAATTACAATCGCGGGACGACCGGCAAAAAGAGGAACGAACAGGAGCCATGGGGGAAAAACTGTTTACATGCGAGGAGAGCAATCGACGGAGCAACGAGCCGCCATTTTTCTCCCGCGGCACCGGAATTTTTTTTTACACATCTCGCGCAAGCATCAACTTATTAACCCTTTCACTGCAACTGCGGTTGCACGTATACCTTCAAGAAATGTATTTTCATTTACTTTCGTTTTCACATAGAAAACCTGGTCGTTTGAAATAAGTGGAATACGAGTGTTGTAAATGTGTTATAAATATCGTTAAATGCATAGCTTGAATAAATACACGCATGGCCCATTTATGATCGGTCATTTGAATAATTTAAATTTGGATAATCGACGTTTTACTATAGTTACATTCTACTTACAAGTACTTAGAGTAGAATTTCCTCAGTTTCATTACTATATCCATATTGTATTTTCAGAACAGAGCACCGTCCAATAATAGTTCTTTATTTTAAGAAAATATGAAATTTAGCTACATCGTTAAATAAACCATTAACCTTCTTAAGATCTACTTACGTAAATAAAATTTATTATAAGAAAAAATAATCGTTCTATCATTTGAAAATTCGTTTATCTGAACATCCTTCATCTCGCCATTAGTTCATATTATACAGGGTAGATTATACTGTAGAAACACTTTGTATAGTCAGCTGGTACCCCGATATATTATAAGGCAGACACGCGAAAAGTGTTTCGTCTACTTACAAGATTACATATCTGGCTGGTGAATTTGCAAGATTGCAACAATCAGAAAGTCTGCGATAAATATGTTAAAGAAGGATAAGGTTGCCGAATCAACATCTACCAGTAAAAGTCAACAAAGGTGAAGCCTTTATACTTACCGCTGTATGCATACATACCGTACGAACGCCATCTGTACGCACACCATATTAACACGTTGAATGACACCCCTGTTTTACAGGGTTTGCCCGTGGCGTCACACTGAATTTTCTATTATACGATACATACATATACTGTTGAAGTATTTGTCCGATCCCGACACGTGGCACTAGTCATAATTGTTAAGTTTATAATGCTTGTAAATTAAGTTAAATTTTCACCCGTAACTCTACCACTAGGCTTAAGCTCCGAAAACTAGGATTAGGCACGTACCTCGTCACAATAAACCCATAAGGCCAACAGACGTAACTTCCTCATAAATTATGTCAGTGCGACTTTTTCCTCGTTGATTTTGCCAGCATGACCAAAGGTCGACCGGCCTAATGACTTTATTGCCTAGGTTCTTCACCATGCATCACCCCATCCATTTCCGCATATCTCCTTCGACTCATCCTTCGGTCCACTCGCTACCCCCATTCTCCACCCAACGATCCAATCCTTGCAGATTCTAAAAACACACCTCCGAAACACCTCCGAACCTCCTCCGACCACACTCTCTTCACTTTCCCTATATAACCCCTGTTTCGTCAACTAACGCATTCATTCATTCATTCATTCAGTCTTCTCCAATCGCACACGTATATCCGTTTTGTTAAATTTTTTGTTGTTAATTTTGTTATTAAATAAATTGTTAAACTGCTTGACGGATTCGTCTATATCAACCCAATTGAACTAGTGTTGTCGTGAATTGCAACAACACGTCCGACAAGACGTGTCGGAACAGTATTGCCTACAAAAAATAAGTGTAACTACTTTTAGATATTCTTTCCTCTATTAATTTCTCCACACCATTACATTAACGATGGCAATAATAAAAAATTGATAAGCATTGTTATTTTTCTAAATCATGTATTCCTATCAATCTGACCCTCACGGTGTCACCGCCAAGTTGAGTGCCGGTCACCGGTGACCCCCGTGGCATTCAATGTGATAATAAACTCTACCTTTTGTAGTATGCTCTCTGAGACTAAGACACGTGTTGTAATTATCCTTATCCCTACGTGATAATCCGTATAAATATACCAATCGATGGATAAATCCCATCAAAAGGAAATTTCCTAAAAAGCCAAAAACCACAAGTTTAAAGTTTACTATAAATTTACTAGGCCTATTGAGCATAGGAAAGCATCAGATTCTATCAAACTGAGTACAGTCCCAACTTCATTGAAAAAGTCTCCGATGGATCAGTCTTAGTTCACTTTCATGAACGTTTAACCCTTTCGGTACAGAGGAGTTGGCCGTGGTTAGGAATTCATAATACGAGGAAGTTTTTCACAAAAGTAGTTGCAGTGTACAGCAGCGTAAGCAGCGAAAACATGTTTTGTGATATTCACAAAAATCTCGAGCGTAATTGACAGTAAACTTTTCATTCGAACTGTGACAATCGTCGATGAATCACGATAGTACCCAGAGAATGTTTCATGGACGCCGCCAATAGGCGGCAGTAGTGCCGAAAGGGTTAAATTCCAAGAGTTCCGCGGTCAGGAGGTTAAAACGGTCGAACACGAACCGTATCGCGTGGTTTCAACGAAATATCGACGGTCCTGGCCGCGAGCATGCGGCTACTTTGTTAAATCGCGATTAGCCGAAACGTTAGCAGCCGGAAAAGCTGAAAAGCCCTCCGCGAGTGCGTGCTTTATAACGTAATATTCACGAGAGCAGGCGAGGCGTGGCGGGAGGAGGAGAGGTGAGGTGAGACGAGGAGAGGAACGGTGATTTTCGTCACGGAGCGCGCCACGCCAGCCAGTGTGTGAAATACTTGATGCGATGAAAGAGCTCGCGGAAAAAAGAGGCCGATGCACGAAACGGAGAAAAGTAGGAGAGGGCGCCACGGCGGCGCGTGGGAGGGGGAACAGGTTCTCGCGCGGGCAGAAGGGAGATGGAAATACGGTGTTCGCCGGGGCGATGCTTTAAAAACGAGAGCGCGAGCGTAATGCCGCGACGAGAATTATTGTACGGCCGGCACTCTGCAGCTGCCGTGTTATTACCTTCGACGCTTGTCGACGCGCGAGACGAATGTTTAAGCGAGCGGAGCACGCGCCCTCGCGCGACAGAACGGCCAAACAGCGACCCGTGGGATATTAACCCGTTGCACTTCAGAGGTGACTGTTAGTCGTCTAATAATAGTGAATTCAACAATTTTCAGATTCGAAATATTTACTAAGATTCGCCTATATTAAACGTCATTTAGTTTAGTTAAGTCATGTACGAAAATTTACATATGTGACTATTTAAACTCCAAGTATGGCTAATAAACAAACTAATTATGATCTGAAAATTTGCGAAACTATTATTTAGTGACTAACAGTTAACCCTTTGCGTTCGAGAGGTGACTATTAGTCGTCTAATAATAGTGAATTCAAAAATTTTCAGATTCGAAATATTTACTAAGATTCGCCTATATTAAACGTCATTTAGTTTAGTTAAGTCATGTACGAAAATTTACATATATGACTATTTAAGCTCCAAGTATGGCTAATAAACAAACTAATTATGATCTGAAAATTTGCGAAACTATTATTTGGTGACTAACAGCTATCTCATTGCACTCGAAAGGCGACTCTCTGTCTTCAAAAATTTCCAAGCACAAAACACTGAAATTAGAGAAATCAGAATTTACTTATCTCGATACCTCAACTACATAATTATTCAGTTTTGTGTTTCTTATTTTATTTTATCTATTATTCTCTGTATTACATATTAAGTTAAGTCACAAGATCACTAAAAGTTGTCCAGTCACATTTTCAACCAGAGTTAGTTTCGATTTAAGAAATACTCGGTCTCGACACAATGCATCCAATGCGACGTCTCAGGCGTAACAACTATAACGAACACGATCTGTACGAGCGGAGGAACACGTTTGCAGCAGTGTGCACGTCACCAACAGCTATTCACTAGCTTTAACATCGTGTACTTTATGTTTGGCAATCCGCAATCTACAAATTGAAACTGCAGTTAAAGTTGCAGCTAAACTTCATCGCAAACACAGCACGTCTTTATTGTTCTTGTAGAATAAGCTTGCATTAACGAGTTACGTTGTTTTCCTGTTGCTGAGCGGTACTCTCAAATTAATGACTCCTCAAATTTCACACCCCTCAGAGAGTGAGTAAAAAAAGGGAGAGAGAGAGAGAGTTAGTGAGGGGTTCTTTATTAGCTCTTTCTCAGCTACTTTGATTATAGTTATACATAAATCTTATATTTCTTGAAAGAGAGAGGGAGAGAGGAGGTAGTTATCTATTAGCTTTCTCAGTTACTTTGGTTACAGTTATACATAAATCTTATATTTCTTGAGAGAGAGAGAGAGGAGGTAGTCCTCCATTAGCTTTCTCAGCTACTTTGATTAGAGTTATACATAAATCTTATATTTCTTGAAAGAGAGAGGGAGAAAAGAGGTAGTTCTTTATTAGCTTTCTCAGTTACTTTGGTTACAGTTATACATAAATCTGACATTTCTTGAAATGTGAGAGAGCGGAGGGTAGAGTGGGGGTAGTTCTCTATTAGCTTTCTCAGCTACTTTAATTACAGTTATATATAAATCTGACATTTCTTGAAAGAGAGAGAGAGAGGGGAGGGTAGACAGGGGGTAGTTCTCTATTAGCTTTCTCAGTTACTTTGATTATAGTTATACATAAATCTTATATTTCTTGGAAGAGAGAGGGAGAGAGGAGGTAGTTCTCTATTAGCTTCCTCAGCTACTTTGGTTATAGTTATACATAAATCTTATATTTCTTGAAACAGAGAGATAGAGAGGGGGTATTTCTTTATCAGCTTCCTCAGCTACTTTGATTACAGGTATACATAAGTCTTTCATTTCTTGAAAGAGAGAGAAAAAAAAGAGAGACTCTCATTCCTCCCCTACATGGTGAGGTTCACACTGCCTACAAAACTGATTCAACACACTGTTACCCGTGGAAAAAGCAAAATTTCCTAATGGTGAGCGCCGGGACGTTCAACTAGAGGGAATCGGGTTGCTCTCTATGGGGTTTGTCGAAAATAGAGGGGAGCAGCGCGTCGGAGTTCACTCCGCGAAAGCGGTCTCGAATTTCCGTCGATGACCCCGACTGTCCGTCGAAGCCACTCGAACCCCGGGGCCAATCTCGAATTCATCGAACGCAACAACGAACGGTATTCCCGTTCCGGTGGCGAAAACCTAAAGCTCCGTCCCCACTGCATCGGCATTTACCATTCCTTACAGATCGGTAGCGATGGAAGATTATTGGAAATGGAATTTAAACACTGAATAAAATAAACTCTTATTTGAAACTTTAATATCTTTATTGTATGCAACGAGGAAACGGTGCACGATAAAGCGAAACATTTCAAACGAAAAACGTTTAATTTTCAATCCCCACAAAGAAATGATTCCAGAGAAACTTATTACTCGAAGCATGAAAAATCGCTAAAACTTTAGGGGTTATTTTTACCCCGTCTATAAAATTTACCATTGATAAAAAAATTGCTTCATGCAGTACTCGTTATTATTATTATTATTATTATTTTAATTACAGACTTCTAGGCCCATTTGATTCATATAAAAGTATCATACATAATAGTAAGAAACTCGTTATACATTATGATGCTTAATAGCTAGCGCAGAAGAATTTTTAAATTAACTCAGGCTCCTCCCAAAGAAGTTAAGCTGGTTACTAAATTCATTTGCCATCCTAGTGGCCCTTGTGATACAACTTTGTGTGCCTAAATTTGTTTCACTATAATCGTTGTTACGATCTATATGTTTAGACCACGACTAGAATACGCCTCTGTTATTTGGTCGCTTAACCAAATTGAAGGAGTGCAACATACAAGGTAAAGTTGCTCAAGTAGTACCTCTTACGGAAAAATCCGTATACAACTTAGGATTTATCAAATAAATAAAAATTAAACGTGTTATTCAAAACTTATGTTAATATTATTATAATTTATTATAACGGAATTGATAGAACATCTAATTGACTCAAATGTATATTTGCTTGTGGTTATATGCGCTGTTGTCGCTGTAGTTCTTTCTAAATTCAAGTGGTACGACTTGAGCAACCTCACCCTAAGCTGCGTAGTTATTGACGTTACCTACCGTGTTACCCAATTTGCCTGCTCTCAGGCGTAAAATAGCCCATTTTTAAAATGCTTATAACTACTAAACGAAGCGTCAAACGCAACATTGTTACTCTTGATTTTCGCCTTAGAATGCGACATAGAGTTACCCCTTCAATTTTTACCTAGCTTCGACTGAACACCCCATATACAGGGTGTTCGGACAGCCTTGGGCTTAAATTGAAAGAGTAACTCCCTGAGACATTCTAAGACGAAAATCAAGAGTAACGATTTTGCGTTTGAGGCTTTGTTTGCGAGTTATAACTAGTTAAAGATATCGTTTAATCCGGACCGTTCGACACTTGAGAGCGGGTAACCGAGGCAACTCGGTCGGTAACGTCGCTGAGTCCACAGTGATGCTCAAGAGTCGAACGGTCCGGATTAAACGATATCTTTAACTAGTTATAACTCCTAAACAAAGCCTCAAACGCAAAATCGTTACTCTTGATTTTCGTCTTAGAATGACTCAGGGAGTTACTCTTTCAATTTAAGCCCAGGGCTGTCCGAACACCCTGTATAGTAGTATTTTACCAAATCAAATCAGTGTGTGTGTAAGCTGTGTAAAATCCATGATCACCTTCAATCGATTGTTAAATGAATAAACGTGATCATCGTCTTTCATTTTTAAAGATAGGAGAGAGAGATCACAGCTTTTTCTTCGTATTCAAGAATTTGAATGAAATTATCGATACTCCTACTTTATATCAGGCGATAAATTTTAATGCATGTTCCTGATCATTACGAAGGTTTTTGATCTTTTGTACAAACTTCTTTAGCGATGATATGAGATACAGAAACCCAATTACCAGAACCTGTTTGTTTGCAGCGACACCTACGTCAAATTTTTCAATCCTTTTTTTGGGTTCTACATATTTAAGCAAACTATCAGAAAATGTATTTAATAAGGATTCCTGACAATATTTCATACCGTCCTTAGTCCGTCCTAGTCTCTTGTACGGTACTTACAAATATATTAAGTGTGCAAATTAATCCGGTGCCTTTGCATTTAACGCTTTGTAACTTCCATTCAAATTAAAATACCTTTCCTGCCCTATGGTGATTTGAAAGTAACAGCATTATACTCTAAGAAACATTAAAACAATCATGACAACTCAGTATAATTTCACCTAATAATAGTAAACAATTGTTGTATGCCTGCACATAATATTATCTTAAGCTAAGACTACCTACTCATCCTCCAGTAAACATCCCAAAATCCTTTCCCAATACCCGATGATTTCACCCTCCTGAGTCATTTCCGAACCTTGTCCGCAACACCTCATCCCTTACTAATCACTATCCCAAAACAACCCCCACTTCTCCATTTTAAAGTTATAAAAGCCCCGAATCCTTCCCTGCAAAAGAAGAACAGTTTAGATCGTCTTAGGACTTACGTCTGTACCGAATATTTCTCCGATATTAAAATAAAACTTTCGTCTTTTATTTCGCTGGAAGTTGCATTACTTTTATACACAAAATTAACCTGCGAACTACGGCGGAATACAACACAATTTGGCGTTCAACAAGCAGTATTTGATGCACTGCATTCTTTTTGCTTAGAACTGAAGAAAAATGCTTCTAAACCTAAAGAAATAGTTTGCTCTGCTTTTGATAATATAAAACGAGTGGTTTCAAAGATTTCGTAAAGTAGATTTTAATCTGTCGGACAAGCATGTCCAGGACGGGCAAGACATTTTAAGAAAACTTTTGAAAAACGTTTGAAAAAACTAAACAAGAGCTTGCGTTGTAACTGGGTGTTACCCACCAATGCTTATCGCAACGTTTACTTCAGTTAAGAAAAATTCCAAAGTTAAGAAGGTGGGTTCCGCAAGAAAAAGGCACCGAATTAATTTGCATACCTAATAATTATAAATGTAGTTTAATTTAAATTAAGTTATTCAACTTTCTTATTTCTTTTATGTTCATTATTAATTTTAAACTAGTTTTATTAAATATAATAATATATTTATTTAAATATATATAAATATATTCCATACATCCTACTTAAATAAAACTGCCCGGATATTCACCAAATAAACAAATAAATTAACCGGGATGAAAAATTACACATCTGAATAAAATTCGCAAGCTATTACAGTTTGCTTCGTTACACTCTACATTAACGGTTTCTAATTTAATAAAAGCTTTCTTCGTCAGTTTTCGCTAAACGATTCACGGAACTGTTTTCAGAGATCGAAAGAGCTACGCCGCCTACCCGGGCCACCTCGGCTAGCTGGAAGAAATTGAGCAAGGGGAAATCGAAGTTCGCTCAGGTCACCACGCTGAATCGAGTTTTCCATCAGATGAGCACACCGGCGATGCAGAAGAGCACCGCGAGGATCGTTTACAGCAAACACGCGACGACCTCGACGACGGTGGACCCTCGCGCGCCTTTCATCAAAGACAAGAACGTGTTTAAAAACCGCGAAACTCCAAACATGAGAAGTTGCGCCGCCGTGAGGAAAGACACGGGCACGCGAATCTACGCGATCTGCTGCCTCCTGTTTTTCCTGACTATGCGATAAACGTCTGCCACGAATGCACGGCGAGAGCTTTGTTAACGTGTTGCGCGAGCAACAGCTAGGGGACGGTTATCCGAAAGAAACGATCACGAACGAACGATCGCTGATCGTGAATCGCGCGAAGCTCGCAGCCAGCCGAACACCGCGATAACGAGTACCGTGCGTCGCTGACAAGAAGTCTCGCGGAAGGAATGCGGGTCTAATTGGTTAGCGAACAAAGGACACGCCCCACCTCGCACGCGTTTTCGGCTTTAGCGATATTATTGGCTCGGGCGATCACACGCACCGACTACTACTAACACGTGGCGGCTACAGGAGCATCGGGAGTGGGGATAGGCGGAGCGAACGAGGAACCCCTCTTGCCCCTGTACCCTCCCGCGAAACTTCTTGCTTGCAACACATAGTATGTAATGTAGGGAGCTGGTGAAATATCCCTTGGAAGGAATTCGGGTATGATTGATTAGAATTATAGGGGCTCGCCTCATCCCACACGTATTGGTCGAGAGGGTCCTACTACTACGTTAGCGTGTGACTGTGTAGTGGAAGCGTGAACGTCAGTAGTGGGGGGCTAACGGAACGAGCAAACAACCCCCTTTGCCTCTGTGCTGCTCCTCCACCCTCTCCTCTTCCTCCTCCTCCCTCCCCCTCGAAGGACATCTCACCGGCTCGCAAAAGTACAAGAGGCCTCGCCTTGACCACACATTTTCGGCTCTAGCGTTCTATTGGCCGAAGTAACTACACATACTAAATGTGTAGTTCAAGTGTAAGGTCTAGAGAGGTGTTAGTAGTGGGGGGACTGACGGAGCGAGCAAAGAAATCCTCTTGCCTCTGTACCGTCCCGCGGGACATCATTCCAGCTCCGCGTAGTACCGCCGAATCGGTGACAAAGAGCAAGGAATTGCGACTCCGAAAACTCAAACGAACAGACGGAAGTTCTTATTGCGCTTCCGGACGACAAACCGGAAACAGGTACTCCCGACGACGATATAACTAACGAGAATCGACTTCCCCCGCGGGGGAAAACGCCACGGCGAAAACACTATTATGAATTTTAAAAGATAAATGCTTACGAATGTATTTTTTATGACCATTTTATCCGTTTTAAAATGCGGCGGGGTAAAGTGAGCGGAAGTCGTGAGCGAGACGCGTGTTGTTTAGTTGGACTTGAGAATGTAACGTTGTCCAGTATTTTTTTAACAACGAACGAAATCGAAGAGAAAGGAATACAACGTTCTTTATTGCAAATTATCATTTCTGATTTGTACGGTTATTAAAGGTTACGATGTAATTTTTATAACGTTAACGTCGAAAGCCTTATACATGCAGGGTGTCTATCTCAAGTGGGCCACCAGTGTCATTCACGAGATCATCGTTCGACAAACATGACGAAAAAAAAAGAAAGGACAGAAAGAAAAAGATACTTTCGATCGGTTACCCTCACTTCGGAATTATTTCAATAATGGCAATGGCGATCCAATTAAAATGAACATCCCTTATAATATCGTTACGTCGTAATGACAATTATCAACGATTAATTGTACTCTACTTTCAGCGCGATTCGCATTTCGTTGTGAATCGACCCTCCTTAATCAACTATTCGATTATACTCAAACACAGACAAATAATTAGCATACTAATTTGTACGTAAGGGATAATAAGATATCTTTATTTATCGATACGATAACAGAATGAGCCGAGATCGTAAGTGGCATCTTAACGAATGTTAAACACGTCATATCTAAGTCAGAATCATATCCGTAGAGCGCATAGTACCGTATTATATATATTTTAGAAAGATACTAGACCTTAGTTTTGTTATTTTATGTATTTTTTTAATTACTTGTAGGCAAGTAATGTACCTCATATACCAACGATTGAATGAGACCACAATTATAAATACAATCGATGTGGTTAACTGCGAGGAGTTTGCTGTAATCCAAACGGTTTTATCGTGCAACGATCGAGCCCACTTTTAGATCGTAGCTTTCGTTAAATCCTCAAATATTTACCTCATAGTATCTAATTGTTATGTTACTCTGTGTCCTTTTATTTATTTTTTAGTCTACTTACTTATCCGTGTACTTGTACATAAATGAATGATATTTTATTTTTTTATAGTAAAAATAGTTTGTAATGATGTTACGAAGAAGATACTTTTTTTTCAAGGAATCGACAATAATCGTTCCTAGTAGGTTGTGCATTGTTATAATTTTGTGTATTCTTCCTCGCAAAACCGCAAACCATATCTTACTCTGTAATTACGATCTGTGCGCGAAATAATGCAACAAAAAGATTTGATGTCCTTTACTAGATCAAATTTTCAAACTGAGGACGTCAAGAAGCTTTTCTTCTGTCATCGTTGCTGTCACCAATATCTTCTATTACAGAGTACAACTTTTAGTCACGATGCGTGGTTTATTGTCATTGAAATAGTAGCATATCCGCGAAGTAAATGAAAAACACATGTTAAATATATCTATTTAACAAATATTGTATATCGTAAAACAATGCTCAATATAACGACTCTACAATAACTATATTAAAAGAATGTTGTTATTTATAGAAAAAAAATGTATTATGAGAATATGATGAGAAAATGTGCTCAAATTGGATAATTCTATAGCTTTGAAGGAAACGTGTTGACAAATAAAATGTAATACCATGCAAATACTTGAGATATTAATTATTTATTTTTTCTATAATTTAAGTTAACTATTAACAAACATATTGTTCAATAAGAAAATTTAGCCAAACACACCTATACATGTACACATCTTTTACAATAAACAAATACACCTATTTTTTATTTACATTAAGATTCATCTCATTTACAGTTTAATTGACATACACTTATATATTATTGATTGGTATATTTGTTAATGGTTTATAATCCCTGCATACATTTATGACCAAAATAGGATATTAAAAGCCATAAAAAGGCAACTCACTGCCACGTACGGGCTTTTTCTTTCACCAATCCTAGCACATTTCCAAAAGAAACCTTGAAAACTAATCATAATATATTAATGCTAATATTTATATCTTTTCTTAAAACTAATAGAATATACATACCCAACCTTTCCTAATCGATTGTCCAGTAAACTGGGAACAATAGATCTGACATAAGTACAGGTACAGATTAATAATAAAAATACTGTGACGAGGCTCTGAAAATTAAATAAGGCAGACTACGTCCACCATACAAAATATTAGAAAAATTATTTGAATTAGTGAAGTTTTTTAGATACCAGAGAGGTTATGGAAAAATTACTGATCATTTATAATGGCATATTTAATTACACAGAACATAAATCATAAATTTGAAAAACATAAATCTTACCATTACGATTTAATAATAATCAAATGTTATAGAAGACAATTATAGAAAATTATATTGAATATAAATAACATTCATCTAGCTGTATGACACTTTACACTAAAACAGAATTCTGGTATACGGTATACTGAAAGGGGAATATACAAGAAACGAAAAAATTTAGAAAGGAACTAGGAACTATTTGCGATTGAAAATTTGCTAACATTTCTTTCATATTATATTATATTGACTTTATATTGTAACTTATGATTAAATTTAAAATTAAGATTTACTGGAACAATATTAAGAGCAACATTTAATAATAAAAGTAATTATAATAAAAGTAATTACATTTAGCTGTCTCTATAAATTCATTGTTAATGGTGAATTATTTATAAAAGTGTTTTTAAAAGAATCATGCTGTGTTCAATATATGAAACCCTTATCCTGAAGTTTAATGATAAGTGAATAAGTTTAAAAACATGTAATCAACATTTAAAAGTATTTAGAACATTCATTAGACCTGGTGCCTGTCTATATTCTGCAGTCAACGCGTGCAGTAGTAAAATGGCTGCCGAGAAACGTCAATACATTTTATATCAATAACAGCCTACTTTTGTAAATAATCAGAGGATCGCAATAAAACGGATGCCGTTTAATTAATATTTTTAGTTTTTTTGTCATAATCGTGTGTATGAAGGAGTGCGTGTGAACTGAAAATGGCAGAATTTGTGCGTGGTGGTCCAAGCGTGTCGAATAGTGCTAAGGTACGTAAGGGTATTATTCATCTTAGATTATTCATCCGTTATCACGTCGTCGTTGAAAATATTGTGAATTAATTAAGATGGAAAGGATTGTAATTGTATATTAGGACACCTGTAGTAACCTCTAAAGTTCTAGATGTATCCACTGATTCCTATATTTTTTTTTTAATATTTCAACGAAAAAATGCCAACGGCGTTTATTAACATTGTTTTCGATCAGTTTCAGTATTTACCAAAATAGCAGACAAAAAGCCAAACTTATAAAAATTATGTACAGATATTCACACATGGTATTTATGTTCTTTTGACAGAAATGTTATATTTTGAATAATGTGATACGTATTATTTGGTATATTATAAAAATACAAATTACCATTATATTTGCTATAAATTAAAAGTATTCCTTGTTGTATATAAGAATATTTTTATTTTTAATTTTTCTGAATAGTTAAAATATATTCTTATAAATTTAAATCACATTAACATTTATTTTTAAACCATTATATCTACAGATGGACCATAATAGCAAGGGAGGGTCTCCTAGTACTGGTAGTGAAGATGGTGGACAGAATGAATCTATGAATGCAGAAAGTGAATTTGATCCTTTTCTTGAAAATATACCAGATGATATTCAAGATACAGAAGAACCTGATAGCGCTAACACAACATTATTAACAGCTCCTCCAGAAAATCAGTGAGACCTAATAACAATAAAACTAATTATTAAATAAAAAATTGTTTTCAATTATATCTAAAATTTCATAAATGTAAAGTGATTAATACATGAATATTTTGTAGGTGGTATCATGGTAGATTAGATAGATTTACTGCAGAAGAAAGACTGTGGGATGCAAGTAAAATGGGTAGTTATCTGGTACGTGAAAGTGATAGGAAGCCTGGAAGTTATGTATTATCTTATTTGGGTAGAACTGGCATTAATCATTTTAGAATTACAGCTGTGTGTGGAGATTATTATATTGGTATGATAAACATATGAATGTAATGAATATTCATAATTATAATTGGCTTACAAAATAACATGCATTTTGTTATAGGAGGTAGACAGTTCAATAGCTTGTCAGACCTTGTTGCATATTATACTCATTGCTCAGATCTTCTAAAGAGAGAAAGACTTATACATCCTACACCACCTCCTGAACCAGTGAATGATAAAAAACGAATAGTTGCAATACTGCCATATACAAAAATGCCTGACACAGATGAGTTAAGTTTTCAAAAGGGTGATATATTTTTTGTGCATAATGATATGGGAGATGGTTGGTTATGGGTCACTGCACATAGAACTGGAGAACAGGGATTAATTTTTCGTGAACTGGTAGAAGATTTAGATGATTCTATTGATCCCAATACTGTATTCTCTTGGTTTCATCCTAATGTTACTAAAAGTGAAGCTGTTGACATGTTAGTGAAAGCAGGACCTGGTAGTTTCTTGGTAAGATATATATCATTTATTTTAATATTTAATGATTGAAAATAATAATTTTTGATTTTATTATTCAGGTTAGACCTTCAGACAATAGTCCTGGAGATTATTCGCTTTTTTTTCATATAAACAATCAAATTCAAAGATTCAGGATTGAAAAAAAGGGAGTACGTTATCTTATGGGTGGTAGAACATTTGAATGTCTTGATGCTGTTATAAATAGGTATGGTGCCCTTTGTCTTGGATTTTAAAACTTACATGTTATCATGAAAATTTTATTTATAGATACAGAAAAGAGCAAATAGTGGAAGGTCATACTTTAGTTCAAGCAATGGTAACTGAGCCTGATGGTAGTGTAAGGGTTAATAGAGAGGTGCAACATGCAGAAAAAATATATGCAACTCTTAGAGAATGTCGTGAACAATCTGGAGTAAAGAAAAATAAAGGAATTAAAATGCAAGGATATTTAGAAAAAAAATCGGAAAAAAATAAAAAATGGAAGGCGTTGTATTTTGTACTTCTTGTAGATGCAACTGATACTCATTTGTATTTATATGACAATCCAAAAAGAACCAAACCCAAAGGTCTTATTGATTTGAGTTGTGCTTATTTATATCAGGTAAATTAAGTTTTATGATTAAAATAGATTTGATTTGTTTATATAATTGTATCAGTTAACAGACTGTGTTATCTTTAATATTTATATCCTATGTGTTTAATTGTACTAACATCAACAGAAAATTAGCTTACTTGCATTTATGGATAAAGCATTTGTTAAGTAAGGGCAATCAAATTGTTGTTGAGGTTCATTCCTGAGATGTAGTTTTTTGTAGGTTCATGAAAGCGTGTTCGATAGACCTCATTGCTTTCAATTAGTTGAACGTGCTTTACCATGTTTGGCCACGATAACATATTTGGCTGCTCCAAATTCAGAGAATGCTTTAGACTGGATTAATGCCTTGAAACCATTATGTGTATCACAACTTACTCGTGCTCCAAAGGTTGCTCGTCTTCGTGAATTGCGTTCATTACATCTGCATATTGTAGATGCACATAGACTTCCATATAAACTAGTACCAAATCCATTCATTATAGTGGCTCTGAATAATGTAAAAGTTGCTCGCACAAAAGTTAAAAGTGGACATCAAATTTGGGATGAAGAATTCATTTTAGAGTATGTATATAATATATTTAAAATATTATGTTTGAATAACATTTATCATGAATTACTCCACAGAGATGTTCCACCAGATGTTATGTCATTTTCGTTGACATTGTACAATAAAGGAAAACGTAGTAAGGATACAGAAGTGGCAGAATTGACAGTTGAATTAACAAGTTTAACAAACGGAGAAGAGATGGATGAATGGTATCCATTGTCAGGAGTTACTCCAATTGGTGATTGGGGTGCGCTTCGTTTGCGAATAAGGTAGTAATATTATGAACAGAGTTTTCTTTTTTTGCACTGTATGTTTTATATACCTGTAATATTACAGGTATCGGCACGACTTAGCGATGCCGCCGGAAGAATACAGTCCATTACAACAGTTATTATTGGATCCAGAACTGCACGTTGTTAGAGCATTAGCAGATGTTTGTCACTTGGATAGAGTACCATTGGCAAATAGTTTACTTAGAATATTTAGGTATAAATAAAAATATAAAATACTATATTATTATATGATAATATTGTAATTTAAGATGTTTATGTTTAGGCATGAAAGAAAAGAAGCAGATCTTTTGAAATCTTTAAACCAAGCTGAAGTATGTTCACTTATATTTATACTTTTAAAAAAGGGATTGTATCTTTTTACATTTACACCTTTTCTTTTGCTAAAGTTGGTATTATTTTGTGTATTATCTAGGTGGATAAAGAAGATGAAACACCAACACTCTTTAGAGCAGCTAGCCTTACAACTACATTAATGGATTTATACATGAAATCAGTTTGTACCTCGTTTTTGAAAGCCGCGTTACGTGACACTATAGTAAAATTGATTGAAAGCAAACAGAGCTGTGAATTAAATCCAACAAAAATGGATTCTCCGGAAGACGCGTGCAGTAATGCAGAATTCTTACTACAGGTAAACAAATATGAATTAATGCTTAATTATTTTGATTGATTATAACTTGCAATCAACATTGTTTTAGATTTTAGATGAAGTGACATTGAGCATTTTTACAAGTCCTGATGCATGTCCAAGGACCTTGAGATATATTTGTGGATGTTTGCAAAGGGCAGTTGTTGCCAAATGGCCACACGAAAGACTAGTCAGAACTCGAGTAGTCAGTGGATTTATATTTCTACGCCTACTTTGCCCTGCCATATTAAATCCTAGGTCATTTAATTTGATAGCTGAACCACCACCACCAGCTGCTGCAAGGTAGGGTAGGTTTATATTAAATGTAAAAGAGTTTTTGGTTATATAAATTATTCATTAATGTTGATTAAACAACTTTATAGGTCGTTGGTAATGGTTGCAAAATGTTTACAAAATTTGGCCAATTTGGTAGAATTTGGTGGTAAAGAACCATACATGGAAGTAGTTAATCCTTTTATTCTTAAAAATAAAGAGAGAATGGTTGTTTTTCTTGATCAGTTATCTGTAAGTATGCATTTTTGATATTACATAACACCCGATTAATAAATTAAACTTAAAATAATTTGAATTTGTTATAGAATGTATCGGAGAAACCAGAATCTGAAGGTGCAGATCCAAGAAATAGGAGTTGTGTTTCAGATACAGCAAGGGATTTAGCAACACTGCATCACATTTGTGTTTCTCATTTAAAAGAACTTCAAGTTTTATCAAAAACACAGGTATTGTCTGCAATTTTCATATCCATATGCATTGCAGCAAGTTATGCATCACATATATTTATAAATATGTTGTATTTTTTAGCCAACAATAAAGCAATTAGTGACTGTGACAGAAATGTTAAGCAAACACAAACAAAAATATATGGAAATGATACGGTAGTGCTAAAGCCATTTGCCATGAACCATGCCAAACGTAACAAAACAATTCATAAGATTTGATGACAGATATATGGTAGTATTTAATAATTACTCATAAGTGATTTAAGTAATTAAACGTACAGACTGACGTGCCATATATATATATTACTGTATACACACAAGCCTACATTTACCGTTTCGTATGTAATTAGAAGATAGCTTATACGTATAGTAAATAGTACCATGACAGTGATATAGTTACATACAGAATCATATAGGCGTATAACGATTTTATATTTACTTAGGTGCTCGAAAATAAATGCAAATTAAACCAAAAATATGTTGTATGTATATACTTTATCATTTCCTTAAAATAGGTATTAATTTTATTATCTAGAAAAAAGTGATCAATTTATTTGAAGAAGGTTAAAGAATTACATTTGTTACACGTATAAATGACTTTTTATTGATTTTAATTATTTTGTAAACTGATTATTACATTTGTATTGTTGCAATAGTTTTACTATGCCATTAAATGACGTTTATCATATTGAAGATATTAGTCAGTTAATACAAAAATTCTTAGAAAATCAGTTAACAAAAATGTATATTAAACGTCAAGTTAAAAAATTAATATGCACATGCACAATAACATCTGTACACATTAAAATGTGTATTATAACGTTCTGTTAATGTATAAATCGTATCACTATGTTACGATTACGAAGTAAATACTTTTTAATAAGATTATCTTTAGTAACGGATAAAATATATTGAATCATTACAAATTTATGTTCTGTTTTGATTTTAAAAGTGAATGCTATTCCAAATTTGTGAACACAGAAGTTCATTTATATACTTCTACATTTCTATTTATTGATACATCAAGGCTATTGAATCAGTATATTTTAGTATATGTAGTGAATAAAAAAAAAAAACAAACATTATTTTATAATTTGTACTTAGTCTATATACTTGTATAATACCTTTCTATCAGATAACGTGCTTTGAATAAAACAATAAAAAGTATTAAACACTGTAGGTACCCGTTTAATTTTTTCTTGATACGCGCGATTGACAAAGTTGATATTAAATTACATATAGATGTATGAACTTTGATTTAAAAATTTAATTTTCAACACTTTAGTACCGTTTGATCTGGATAATGTCATCTCTTTTTACATAAAAATTTATAAGAATAAAATTGATTAGATTTGTCAATTGTTTTTTTTTTAATGTTATAAAACCAAACAGCATAGATGACCTATAATTAATATTTGGAGCTAATCATTCAAGATAGAATGAATATAAAGACCACTTTTTGTACAAAGTTTTATTACGAATTTGAACTACATAACAACACCTATGCTGTGCAATTTTATATATACATAGTTTAAATATTTGAAAAAGCTAGTATTACAAATTTGCGCGTTTACATTGTATATAAGAATATTTGCAGATTGTACTATTTAAATTATTTAGCAAAGTATTTAACCCTTGATTGTTCAAAATTCAGTCAGACTTGAGACACGATCTTATGAGCGGAATTCTAAATATCCCATTAAACATTTTTATAGATTTTGTAAAAAAATTTAATTTTTTACATATAGATTCATGTCTCATTATAATGAGATGGCATTATTGTCTGAACAAATATCAAAGTATACGATCATAATAAAAGTTTACAACTGATATTTATTATGTTTCAAGTTACATACTTCTCGTAGTATAATCACGATAATTAAATTATAAAAATAGCATGAAAATGACAAGATAAAGAGATATAAAAATGTGATAAAATGTGATACCTCTTTATCATATGAAGATATAATTAGACACTTAAATATCAATGTAAACTTTTACTTCGTTTTATACAATATAATCCTTAAATTATATTTTTTATCAATTTTTCATTTTACATTAAAACAACAATGATTGATAAAGTGACGCTTACATATGTACGATAATCAAAACGATTTCGTACCTACCAATCTTTCTTTACTGTTAATATATAAAAACATCACCATAGAAATTAACAACTTATTGTTATTCTCTATACACACGAGACAATATCGTGTATGTGTTTCTAATTGCACTCAAAAAGGAAACACGAACAAAACCTACATACTTCTAAACCAGTAAATAGGTGTTTATGTTAAAATTGCATACTTAATCACAGTAATAACTAACTAGCATGGCATGCTTAAGATTATTTAATCACAGCACAAAATGAGTTATTCATGTTTTATTTTCTTAAGTTTTATGGCTCGTATCTTTTTGTTTAGAAAAATGGATTTTCTTACATATAATAAAGTGAAGAAATAAAAATTAGAAATATATTTAATCAATGAATTAAATATATTAAAAATTATAAACTATTTGTGTTTAAATTAAATTTGTTAAATTTGATGTATTATGTACTTTTTCCAACCACAGTACCTAAAACTATACAACTCTTCTTTTATTGAATAAAAGTTTTCCATACTTAACAATAAAACAAATGGATAGTCTAAGAACCCTTTTCCTACACTGACTATTCTATGCAATCAAGGGTTAAAATTCTCTTGCTAATGGAATATTACGAATTATATGGCAGACTGTTGAATAACCAATGTATTTTACGAAATTTAACTTCAAGAGTAAAAATGTATGCGATATAATACAATACTATTCCATATTTTGTTCTTGTTCTTTATCCCTCCCAATGTATAGAAAAAATTGTGCTTGTAATTTGTTACAATATTCTATAGAGGAAGCTGAAAAAATGTGCGTAAAGTGAACATAATCTAATGCTTTTTACAATCTATTTTCATATTATGTATTGAATGAGAGAATTAATGTTATTTAGTGATTTAAAGCAAACAGCATCGATGTTTTCTACGGCTTGAATTACTTGTCTTCATACGTTTCTTTTTTTCTTTTCCTCTATGTTCTTTGTCTTTCCGTATTTCTCTCACCTATAATTTATTAATTATATTCCAATAAAAGAATAATATAAACAGAAATTTAACTCTGCATTTCTTTTAAGGTGTATTTATCAAAAATCTTATTATTTTTTTTTAAATTCAAAGATTTTATAAGTACTATATTACACTATTTTAAATTTCTCTTACATTACTTACCAGGGTATAAAAAGCATCATCTACTCCCATTCTAGTTTTAGCAGAAGTTTCAACAAAAGGCACACCATACTGGCGGGCAACTTCTCTTGCTTGTGTCATATTTACTGCCCATAATTGTTGAAGATCACATTTATTTCCTACCAATACCATTGGTACTTCTTCTGCATCTTTTACTCTTTTTATTTGTTCCCTATATGTTCCTATATCCTATAACAAAAACATGTACAAAAAATCTTTTATAGTATTCTTAACAGATAAAAGTAATTTTAAGGAATAGAAAGATTAACATACTTCAAAACTTTTAGCCGAATTTACAGCAAACACTAATAAAAATCCTTCTCCTGTTCTCATATACTGGTCTCTCATTGCGCTATATTCTTCTTGACCAGCTGTGTCTAATATATCTAAGAGGCATGTCTCTCCATCTATAACTACCTAGATTTAATATATTTTATGTAAATATGTTCTTTGATAATTTTTCTTATCATATTTAACTGAGACTTACTTGTTTCCTATAAGAATCTTCTATAGTAGGATCATATTCATCTACAAAATGGTTTTGTATCAACTGAATTGTAAGTGCAGACTTGCCGACACCTCCAGCTCCCACAACTACGAGTTTGTATTCTGTCATTATGTAATTTTTATTCCAATGGGAATTAAAGCTTTTAACTTAAAGCTGTAATAGCTTTCTGTCTACAAAGTAAAAGTTAATGTTTAATTGGAATGTACATACAATGTGAAACAAGCTTATGATCATTTAAATAAAATAAATATTAAATATGGGGTTAACAAGTTAATTTATTATAAAACATAAATTACTTGAAAAAAATAGAAGGAACGGGTTCGCGTATTTGTAACAACTTCGGTCGATAATTTTTTCTTGAATCATTCATTAAATTCATTTTAATAAATTAATTCTGTGACTAGATCGTTATGAGCAATACGTACTTTGTAAGCAATAATTTGCGCCAAGTTCGTATGTACTTTAGTACGATCGGTCCTTAAGTTATTTATATTTTTAATTTGCCGATCAACATCGCAACTTTAAGGGTAATGTACGGTGACTTAACTCAAAAACAGAATGAATGTGGTAAGCAAGCACACCCAATAATATTAGCGTAGAAACATGTGGGTAGACGTAACTGACGATTAAAGGTAATTATGGTGCAACCTACACTATACATTTTTTGAAACATATTTCAATTAAAAAGCAAAGCATTTAACAAGCTTTTGGTTTCAAATTCTTCAAAGTACTGATGTTTAACGGGAGGTGTTTCCAAATAAACATCGAATAAATGAGTAATGTTATCGACTTGAAAATGAACATTGTTCTAGTGTAAAATCTTTTTCATCCTCGTTCATGGCCTTACCAAAGTTTAAAAACTCATTTCAGGAACATATACCGACTTAAAAGCTCACTTTTCCAACTTTGGCTACTATGAATTAGTCACTGGAGAAACCATTTGGAAAGAAGCACCAGTGATGCCAATACCCAAAGATTCAATGCATGTTCGAGGGTGTGGATCAAGGAATTACAAAATTTTAATAGAAGCTGAATTCGCATTTAATTTCAATTTCTACAATAAATATGTTTTTGGACATGAAATTTATGTTCATCAGATTTAATATTTATAAAAAAAGAACAATCACTTTTCTTATGAACAACAGTCAATAAGATAGATAAAGCATCTTTTTCGACCAATGAAAAAAGAATTTTAGATATGTGATTCTACTTCATACGCCCTCTATTCAGTTGTTGTAAGAAGCAGGCTTACTCAGATGTAATCATTGAAAAGTTTGAAATGCAGACTTGAGTAATTCGACGATTTCTTTTTTTAAACTTAAAAGTTATTCTGATCACGTATAATGTTAGCCACTAGAAGACTTGTAATTAAAGTAATATTAGTTTAGTGAACTTTGAGGCAGTGCGGTATTGGAAGAGACATTCGTGGTTGGTATAGTATAATTCATTATTTGTATTGCATAAATTATAATTATTATTACATTTAGTGAATGAAGCATAAACATTTAATCAGTTATTGTTTTTGATTGCATTTCGTTTTGGGGGCCAAAAATTCATTATTCTTTTTTTCTATATTACTAGTATTTGACAAATAGAATCCAACAATAACAATTTTAAAGCGAGAAATGTATCATGTCAAATGTTATAAATGTTTAAAAATACGATTTCTACGACATGCTGAAATCAATATGTATCTGCTGGATGTGGTCGATAAGAAAGCTTACGTCTTTATCTGAAGTATTGTGTAAAGACGGCGGGCTGCACAAGTCTGTATTCAAACCATCGGATTCGCTTACCAAATATGCATACGTATACGTATACGTAAAGAGGTCAAAATGTCAGTATCAACATAATATTTAAAAATAAACTAAATCAGTGAGACTGCCTGTTTGGCAAGTAATTACAAAACGAACCTTTGTAAAACAATCATAAAAACTAGTCAAATTTGTTGGAAGTTAATAATTATTTTTAATTAATAAGAATTCTTTAAGCATTCACAATATAACAGTCATCTTTAAGCACTCGTAACTTTTGACATCATAAACTCCTCGCTTTATAACTGATATTTTTGGATTCTGCACGTCAAATATCATAAATTGGTAAAAAAGAGTACTGAATTTTTGGTCTCCTAAAGCGAAATTTAACCAAGAATGCAAAAGCTTTCTTTCTATTTCGCATTCGTAATAGTTGCAACTGTTTAAATTCAATTGTGTTTGTCTACACTTTTATATCTCATCTATGACATTAGCTCTTGTACTTACCTGGTCTGTGTTCATATGTACATCTCTGTGCTTCCGATAGTGGTCGTTTGATGTCGCTGCTTTTCCTTTTTATACAGATGCTTGCGTAATCCACATATTGCAAATGCGGGATCATTTTAAACTAGGTATATACAAAAATTACACACTTACAGTACAGTAGAACATCGATTATCCGAATTCCAATTATTCAAATGACCGATTATTTAAATATAGGATGAGTTGTGTATGTATATATATTTAAACTGGCTATCTAACAATATTTAAATTTCGAGACATGCATCTTATCTGTTTTAAATGGAGTTTGATATCTGAAAGCGAAACTGAAAATGTATTAGGTATATTATATTGCAATGGGCAAAACATGAAAAGAAATAGATACTCTACGAATATTTATGTTTGAGGTTATCTACAATTTAGTAATACCTAAAAAATGTTTAATTAGCTTTTTGTACTATGTTTATCTTATTATGTATTATTGTGTGCAGGATACATCTATTTTTGAAAACTGTTTAATTTATAGTTTATTTATAACAGAATAAAAGATTTGACTTTTTTCAGATCGCTTATCTGAGAAATTGATTCCAAATTGATTCGAATAATCAATGTTCTACTGTTGTTTAGAAGTTTTCAATGAAAGCAGTCGAGTCTAGATTTCTTAAAAATTTCTTTTGAGCTTTTTCATCATCTGCTAGATTGAAAAAATGAATTTATGCTCTACCTCATAGATTGTGATAATAATATTAAAACCTAAAATAAGGATTTTGATGGATGGGTTATAATATGTGGACTTAAAAACTTTGATACCTTTTCTTAAAATGAAAGAGGATATTTTGTTTAATTAAGTGCATAGATGAGCTTGCTATCCAGTATTGTATTTTTCACATTAATACATAATGACTTACGAATTTAATCGAATACTTTCTTTTATTCACCTTTTATTTAACACTAGATTTACGGGACTCGTTAATTTGACTTAACTTCATGAAGAAAATTTGCAAAAACAGTTACTATTATTCCTAGCAATTTTTGTTAACTTTTTATTGATGGAGTGAAACAAATGTACACAAATCTATTTTTCCCTTTCTGTTTTGCAATTTTAAATTCTGTTCGATGTATAACTTATTCCTTAGTATATGTATATTGGAAATAGATATACAAGAAATGTCAGTAAATCTAATGTTAAGTTAGATATAGTTACTGATTATAAGTTATAATAATTAATTAAAAAGTTATAAGAGAGTTTTATCAGAAAATTAATTGAACGTTGAAATTGCAATCGCATTTAATAAAAAATGTAATTTAACCACTCCAGCGATTTCACGAGTAGCAGTATTTTTATTATAGAAATTACTTATGTCGTATTTTATAACTTGTATTTGTTATTTTATTTGTCGTTATGCAAGCATTTTTAGTTCTTTCTTTTTCTATTATCGATTGAACATTATTAATGTTATTATTGATATTAAATTTCATAATATTATGTTATGGTAGTTATTTTATATTTCCTTCTTTAATTATATTTTATTGTTACTTCTTATTTTTATTCATTTTTATTTGCTATTTCATTACATTGTAAATCGTGGAGGAAACAAGATCTGTAATCTTTTACATAATTGGTATTTCAGTTCGTGAGATGAAAATCCTATCCGTGCGCCATCTGTTCAGCCTTGCATTTCCTGTTAGATGAGCTGGACCTGTAACAGCTACAGGTATGGTTTTTATTAGCTAAGATTATTTATTTATTTATTTATTTAACAATGAACGGGCCAAGGTCCTTGAAGTACATAAAATTATAAATAATGGATTATATTATAGTACGACAATGTTACAAAAAGAATTACAATTATAAATTATTGAACAGACTGAATAATGAACGTTTAAAGGCAGTTGTATTATGAGTGAACAGGTCAATTAAAGCAGTATGATAATTTGCTATAAATCGGTGTTTCCCAACGTGGAACTCACGTCCCACAGGGGGACAATTCGAAAATGGACTCTATGTATGTTTTGAAATTTTACTTATTGTGTTTTATTAACAATTTCATAGTGATTTCTTCCTAGAACCTATCATTTATGTTTCTTAAGTGAACAAATCATTTTTTTAATGTTAAAAATTATGTATGTTACATAGGGGGGGGGGGGTGGCATAAAAACTTTAGAAAGGTTAAGGTGAGGCATGGCACAAAAAAGGTTGGGAAACGCTGCTATAGATAGAGTTCGATTAATAGGATCTATGTTAGTAAATCTCGAAATCGGACAGTGATACATTAGTAATGGATTAGTAATAGATTATGTCTAACCGTTTGAGTGCTAAAGAATTTTCTTGTACATATATGTGCTAAAAATGCGGGATGAAACGCATAGTTATTTTTTTTTTTGGGAAATAATAAAAATATCAATAATTAACTCTAATTATTATATAAAAAGTAATTTTTAGCAAAAAAAAATTTTTTATTCTTGCTTATTACAAACTTGTTTTGCTGCACAAATTCCATGAAGCCCTTTTTTACATTTATCGTAAATTAAGTTGTATCGTTTAATTCCGTTACCATTTTTTGTATATCTGCACAATTGAATGATATTAACCCTCTGTGGGTCCGTGTAACTTTCAGGTCACATGCTAATTTATTGATATTTTAACAAATAATTTTAGTTTTTTTCATGAGATTGCATGTACATATTAATTCTATAATGTTCTATAATGTAAAATTGTTTGAACTGGACAATTTTGTTTCATCTGCATATAGGATTATAATTGTTGATTTTCTATTCTATTAACCCTTTGCACTCGTATATCTCAGCGTATGCGACATCATACATTTTACAAGGGATTATAAAGTATGATTTTGTGTACATATACGTAACTATAAGTGTATGAACATTATATTTTTGGATTGCTCTGCTGGGATGTATTTTATAAAAATTTGAATCTGTATAAATCACTATTTTGTGGAATTTTCATTTTTTTTTTTTAATTATTCTCATGAAATGTTACAGTTAAGTATACTAATGACGTATTGGAAAAGTTTTGTTTTGATTGAATAAAAAAATAAATTCCGAGTTGGCGGTAATTCATGGTCATATTAAATTCGAGTGCAAAGGGTTAATTTTTTCATATTTGAAACAAAAATTCGGCCCATAGAGGGTTAACCGAAATCAATACGAACACAAGCACTCTTAATTAATGCGAAAATTGTAGTAACAAATAGCAGCGCGATTGTGCTTCTCCGCATTTTTGGCAAAACAAGAGAAACGCGATAACGCTTCTCCGCACTCAAATGCAGGGGCGAATTTCAGTTTTTGCCGCAATGGATTATCATGTTTTTGGGTTTCTATCAAATTACCGACAATCATTTGAACGACGTTGTCCTAATCGACACAGTTTGACCGATATGGTGAAATCATCGACAATGTTTATATCGACACCCGTTTTACTGACACTGAATTTTAACAATTTTTTCCCATCTTTCCTTTTTAGCTCCACTCTTGAGATTCGAGTCATTGAGGTTCGATTGTATCATTTTATAATTTTGCAGTTCTTTTTTATACAATATTATGGTTGTATGGTTCAATGTATAGTTATTACTTTATAATTTATATTATATAATATTACGTATATGTATAGTACAATTGTAGAAATACGATTGAGTGGACGCGAGTTTAAGAACATCTGAAGAGTGATTGAGTCGAATGATAATTGTGTGAACGTAGAATGTTTGGACTTGAGTGTTTCTAAAATGTGAAAGATGAGCACTTGAGAAAACTGAGTGGCTGAGGAATTTTGGGTGGTTGTGACCGAATGCATTGAGTGAGAAAGGTTGACAATTAGAGAGAAAGGAAACGGGTGTTCGGAAAAATATATGACGGGAAAAATACGAGCACGTGGTAGAAAGAGTTTGACTAAGAACGTAAAAAAAGTGTAATTCTGAACGTAGTAGTTGCTAATTTATAAAGTCGTTTAAGTTGTTACTGTTAACCCTTTGACTGCGGAAGACTCTGAGCTGAAACGCTTCGCGTCGACGGCGTGCAGCCGGCACTAACTGTCGCTGGGGACTGAATACTTTTTCACGCAATCTGAATCTGTTCGGCGGTGTATTCAATTGTAATATTGTACAGAATCAAATTACTGTTACTTTATCCACTCCAAAATTAATATTTTTCAATTTTTTAAATATTTTTTATCTTCAATATATATTATTTATTCGTCAAGGGTAAAGTTTTAAAACGCCATAATTTGATAATTATAATGTATTATAAAATATATAAAATGAAATGTACAAAACGAACTCCAAACCATACATAACTTTTGTCAAATGGCAGATGAACAGATGAAACGAATTTAAGATATAGGGAAAACTAACGAAATAAACGAGATTTTTCTTGTTGATAAGCAACAAGGTATGTTGTTTCTGAGTGTTACACGGATATGATAAAATAATTTCTTGAGAAATTCAGTAAGACAGCAGTAAATGATCAAAGCCGTCGCCGAGCGCACATGTGCGCCCATAGTCTATATCGACGGTTTGGGTCAAAGGGTTAAATTGTTTTAAATGTACATTTGTGGGGACACGGAACCTCTGCGGGTGTTCTAAGGGGCTGCATCAAACACTTTACAACAGGGCCTGAACATCGGCCCGTCATTAGGCCCAAACGGCCAGCCGATCGTCATACCACGGGTGTTTGATTGCAGCCTCATTAGAATTCGGAAAACACTCGCAGAGAGTCCCTTCCATGTCACCACATTTTCCCCTTCTCGACGCGTTCAGGGAATATAAAACTGAAACTTCCCTGGGCGCGACACAGTCACAATCACAGTTATACATTCGATCCATCGCATTCAATCTATCAGTTACATTCAATCTAACAGTTATACAGTATCAGTTATACAGTACAGCAAATAAACATACTCTACACATTTATTAATATTTTAATCACTTCACTTTTATTTTATTCACACCTGAGTCCTATCTCTCGTTCTAGTAAAGTTGTTAAAGTAGAATTTTCCTACACAATTGTTATACTTTAGTTATTTTGAATGTATAGTTATTATGTTATAGTTACTACATTTAATATCACATAGTTTGTCCTGTTATCTTTGTGGTTCTACTGTAATTTTACAAAATCCGTATCAGTGAAACGAGTGTAGTGATTTAGAGAGAGAGAGAGAGAGAGAGAGAGAGAGAGAGAGAGAGAGAGAGAGAGAGAGAGATTTCAAAAGGACGAATGGGTAATTAGATTGTTTGTAATGGAGTGAATGATAGGCTGAGTGAGGAAAGAATGAGAGGGAATGAGTGAGAGAGCGAGAGAGAGCGCGTGAACCGGTGTGACAAAAGGCGAAGGTAGTCAGTAGAGTAAGGTAGTCAGTAGAGTAAGGTAGTCAGTAGAGTAAGGCAGTCAGTAGAGTAAGGCAGTCAGTAGAGTAAGGCAGTCAGTAGAGTAAGGTAGTCAGTAGAGCAAGAGACGCGAATGGCGAGCGAAGGCGTTGCGAGCGGACAAGAGTAATGTGATTAATAAAACTATTTAATATCTAAAACTACAACACGAGTGTCCATAAAATGATTTTGTTTTTGATACAAAACTCATATTTTTGCCGCCCTGCAATGAAAGGCAAAAGGGAATCACAAACACTTAAAATACTAGATTTGAAAGCATCACTTGCGAAAATTGATTAGTCTCTGTAAAAATTACTTAATGTTCCTTTTAAATTCTAACAAATATCTTAGCTCATTCATTTACATTCAATTGTAAAATTTTGTAATTGGGATAGAACAAATTTTCTCCAAATCCGTTTTCCCCTAAAAGCTGCTACCCTAACTTGTAGCCTAATCAGTCAATACATAGATCCATTTCTGATTTGAAGTTACACTTAAAAATTGGGCTCACGTTCTTTCCACTGGCTGCACGGTAATTGATCTAATAAAGACGTGTGCATGCATCGAATGAAAAAATTAGAACTGGCGAACGGATACAGGTGCGAATTCGTGTGAATTTATTCGGCGTTCATTTAGAAGGATTTAATCATTCACGTCAATTTCGCGCGCTTCTTCTCCTTCGAAAGCACCAGAGACCGGGAACATTTTCATTAAACGGAACGCGGAGCCTGCAAAGCGTGTGCAAATATTTTTATTCCAACCCTTGTTGACACAAGCGTTGCACTTTCAAAAGGGTGTGTTTTATTCACGCGTTGTACGCCGTACATTTGATACGAGTCGTGATAAAATTTTACTTCCGTCAACCGTGCACGCGCGAGCGCGCGCGTGTGTGTTTTGCCGGTCTCTTTTGAAATTTGTGGAAATTTGTGCACCAACACACGCGCGCACGCACCTTTGTATCAGCCGTTACGCAACCTTTATGGGATTACGAGTGCGCGCGAGCGTTGGTCGTCGAAATATTTCCAATCCGCAGGGAAATAGCCAGCGTTTCGACACCGCGATCCCAGAATTTCTACGCAATCTTCATCAACTTTTCCATTTTCTCCGTATCCCTTTTTATCCTTTCCTCGTCGACGCCACGTCGTGTCGCCTTGTTCCGCGGAAGTATCAGTTTCGGTGAAAAAAAACTTGAACCGTTGATTACAAGACACTAGAGTATTCGTGTAACAGCGAGGTTCAGGTTATAACCGAATAAAATGAATAACCGAGAATCTCAGTTCGAGATCCTTTTGATCATTAACGACCAACCTTGGTAATGAACCAAATAAATTAGAATTTATCAATAAAAATTTAAAAGTTGTATGTTACAACCAATCTCAAAGGATTTCGCACGTGTAACAGCGAGCTTCACGTTATAACCGAATAAAATGAATAACCGAGAATCTCAGTTCGAGATTCTTTTGATCATTAACGACCAATCTTGGTAATGAATCAAATAAATCAGAATTTATCGATAAAAATTGGAAAAATGTATGTTACGACCATGCTCAAAGCATCTCGCACGTGTAACCGTGAGATTCACGTTATAATCGAACAAAATGAATCTCATAACATAAATCGAGTATCTTAGTTCGAGATCCTTTTGATTATTAATGACCAACCTTGGTAATGAACCAAATAAATTAGAATTTATCAATAAAAATTTGAAAATTGTATGTTACAACCAATCTCAAAGGATTTCGCACGTGTAACTGTGAGATTTACGTTATAATCGAATGAAATGAATAATCGAGAATCTCAGTTCGAGATCCTTTTGATCAATAATGACCAACCTTGGTAATGAATAAAATAAATCAGAATTTATCGATAAAAATTGGAAAATTGTATGTTATGACCAATCTCAAAGGATTTCGCACGTGTAACTGTGAGATTTACGTTATAATCGAATGAAATGAATAACCGAGAATCTTAGTTCGAGATCCTTTTAATCAATAACGACCTACCTTGGTAATGAACCAAATAAATTAGAATTTATCAATAAAAATTGGAAAATTGTATGTTACAACCAATCTCAAAGGATTTCGCACGTGTAACTGTGAGGTTCACGTTAAAACCGAATAAAATGAATAACCGAGAATCTCAGTTCGAGATCCTTTTGATCATTAACGACCAACCTTGGTAGTGAACTAAATAAATTAGAATTTTTCAATAAAAATTAGAAAATTGTATGTTCCGGCTGTTGAGACATACAATGCGTCAACACCGTCATGTTACCAGCTACACAGTTTGACACGAACGCGGAACGAAGGCTATTTAGGCTATTTTTTTAGACTTATTAGAATATATTTGAAAGATTAATTTATGACCTGGCGAGAAAAGGTGTAGTTTTAAACTTTGACTACTTAGATTCTCGCTTCTCTCGTCCACGATAGTCGAGGAGGTTTCATAAAGGGGGAATTTCTGAAGAGTTTTGGCACACATTTCTAACGGTAAAATATCGAAGATCAGAACCTGGAAGAATTTTCCGTCGTTGCTAGCCGGCATCACTACCCTTACAACTAACACTGCAATACCCTTCTTCCATAATCGAACTAAGGGCTCAAGGGGGAGTGCTTAACTAACCTTAAGCTCGCTGATTGGTATTTTTCCGAATTTAGAAGGACCAATCGGCGAGTTTCAACAATGCAAAAGGTGGTTGGCAGCGACACAGTCAGTCAGTCAAATTTTCATTCTCAAGCGAAAGGTCTGTTTTGTACGTCGGTTTAGCTGCGAGAGCGGTGTATTGCTCCCGAAATACTTCCCGACTTTTTCGTAACCACCTTGTATGGCGAAAGGTTTTTCTCCTCTTGATGAGGTTGATTGAAGCTGATATCAGGAGTTGTTTAGGTAACAAATTGAACACTGCAGAGTTCAGTTGAATTGTTTTTGTATTTCTCTCGATAATGTTTTTAGTAGTTGTGTTCTGAGTTGTTCTCTTGACGAATTATGTGTCTCTAAGTGTCTCTTCTTAGATCGATATTTATAGCAAAGGTGATGGCAATCTCGAACCAATCACAATTGGTTACAAGTATTATAGGAAGGGAGGGCTGGTAACCACTTCCCTTCTACCGAGGCAGGTATAGGGTCGTTTACGGTATGTACCTCTACCCTAATTCAGGACCCAACAAGGTCGTTAAAAAAAAAATAGAAATTAGGATGTCAACGTTTCATATAGTCCGCACTCTTGATTTTCATCTCCTACACCAACTACTCATATATCAACTTGTCGTGTGAGGAGTGTTCGAAACACAAGACAGTTTCGACGCTCAATAAAGTACAATTTTTAATTGGGTGAGGCTAACCTCGCTGATTAGTATTTTTCCGAATTTAGAAGGACCAATCATTAATTTGTAACTTATTATTTCATGAAATACTACTATATACATATTCTTATACTAGCTGATGGCGATGCGACATACATGCGTCTAAACGTTTGAGCGCATTTTGGCGAATTGTGAGCGCGCTGACTGTTGTCTGTGTCGGTCAAATGCGCTGGGTTTTCTCGACAGGAAATCGGAAGAGTGAGAAAGTGGCTCGTGGTACGGAAACGGTTAATTGGTTAAGCCGAAAGGTCGGTAAAAAACAGAAATCAGAATGTCAACGTATCAGATAGTCCGCACTCTTGATTTTCATCTCCTACACCAACTATTCACACTTCGAATTGACGTGTAAGAAGCGTTCGAAAGACAAGACAGTTTCAATACTCAACAATGATCATGATCAAAGGATCTCGAATTGGCTGCCTTGTCTATTCGACTGATTCACGGATGACAACTTCAGAAAAAGTAAAGATTTTCGACACTTTATCGTCTTTAGTATCGTAAATCAATTTTAAAGGATCTAACATTACAAATTCTGTTTATTCAAGTCGTTAACGCAACCAAATTCTGGGTCGGAAAAAGGCTCTCTACCCCGCAACATCCCTGTTGTGGCCATTAACGTAATTGAAACAAACTTTCCTCAGAACTGGCTGCGAGCATAAGATTTATCGCATTTTCATTTCTCGCGCATGCAGTTAACACCACAGTAATTTGCTTCGAGATTATACGTCGGTGTTGTCCTAACACTAGATTCACGGACATTTCTTGTATATTTATTACTAATACACATATACTAAGAAATAAGGAATACATCGAATAGAATTTGAAATTGCAGAACTGAGAGGGAAATAGATTTGAGTGTATTTGTGTCGTCCCATCGATAGAAGTTAGCAAAAATTGCTAGGAATAATAATATAAGAAAATTCTGTTTTAACGACTTTAGTAGGGCGAAAGATGGGACTCAGGAGTGAATAAATAAAAGTGAAGTGATTAGAATATTAACACGTTCCGTGCCAAGCCGTTTTTGACCGGCATGATCTCCAGGCCATTTGATATTTCGACTAAATGCACCATTAAATGTATTTATTAATTATTGTATATATAACAATTAGATAAACTTATGTGTTTTGCTTTATACTGTATCTTGTATAGTGCTTCATTATTTAGGTAGAAATATAGTTTACAGAATTATATTTGTAATAAAATATATGCTTTCAGCGCATTAAATAAATATGACCGCGTGTACCATCGGTGGCACACGTGGCCTGACGATCAAGTTTACCGTGTACCACTGGTGGTACACGTGGTACGGAACGTGTTAATAAATGTATATTTAAAACAATTTAACAGTAACAACTTAAACGACTTTACTTCAGAATCACACTCTTTCTACGTTCACAGTCAAAACCTTTCTTTCACGTTAGTCAAACACTTTTTGTCCCGCGTTCGCATTTTCCCTGTCATATATTCTTCCAAACACTCGTTTCCTTTCATTCTAATTGCCAACCTTTCTCACTCGATGCATTCGGTCACAACTACCCAGAATTTCTCAGTCGCAACGTTTTCTCAAGTGCTCATCTTTTACGCCTTAGAAACATTCGAGCCCAAACATTCTGCGTTCACACGACAATCGCTTAACTCAAGCACTCTTCAGATTTTCCCAAACTCGCATCCACTAGATCGCATTCCTACAATAATAATTGTTTTTGCAAATTTTGCTCATGAAGTCCGAAAACCCGTCAATTTAACGGGTCCCCTTAAGTCTAGTGTTAAAGTTGAAACGAGAGTTAGCTGATCGTGGATACCTGTGATTCATTGAAGTGAACAAGACGTAAGGCGGGCTTAAAAAGATTCTCCGCTGCCAGGGGGGAGGGCGATGGCTTTGAACACGTTTAATGTGATTTACAGTCTTCCAAGATGCGCAGGAATATGTATAATGGCGGTGATTTGTCGCATTTATGGCAAACTGGTGAACGCTTTAGTTCCGTGCCGCTCGTAAATCCCTGAAGAGGCTCGTTTTCGTGCCAAACGTATTTTGCCCTGCCGAGATAAACCTCGTTTCCCTAAAAAACAGACAACATTTCGTTTTACGTAGCGAATCTAATGGACGCCGTGCTTAAAGCTGCGTCTGTACTGAAGCAACGTTTCATCGTTTTTCGTTGCTGCTTGTCCCAAAACGTTTTCAACGCATGGCGATTTACAGAAACATTTAGTCCACATCGAAGCTACGAAGGGTGATTTTGTTAACGCATTGCGTACTGAGCTTTGCTCGCCAGAAAACTGAATACAGTGTATACAAGCACCTTTTTTAATTCACATTTGCAAATTCTTAAATATACAGGTAGCCCTCCTACAACACGCCATCCTATAACATGGTTTCGCTCTAACACGATAAGAAAATTGCAAAAATCTTTGTACAACACTGTACTTCTAGTGTAAGCGAGGGTTGCCGTCTTAATCGTTTGAGTTAATAATTTAACATTAAAAAAATTACGGGAAGGCCTAAGCTTAGCTGAAAATCTTGTTATTTTTCTTCACCTTCCGTTGAAAGAAGCTGAAAATTCAAAAGAGAGCTACTAAACTATTTAGCTCCATACCGAGAAATTTACAATGACCTGGTAAGAACTAACAAGCAAAGTGAAGTTACAGATTTTTTTTAAGAGGGAGGAACGTGCAAGAACTTTAAATGAAGAAAAAGGTTCTGAAAGTGAAAGCGATATCATTTCACCGAAAAAACGTTCTCGGTTGATTATACTGAGCAGTGATGACGAAGAAATTTATTAAATTAAAATAATATTTTGGTTGTTCTTTGTTTTGTGTTGTAGATACATCTATTTTTAATAAAAATTAAGTTGTTTATGTAGAAGTAAAAAAATTTTTTAAGTTTTTAATAAGTTGTACTGCCTTTGGGTCTCATACAACACGGTTTCACGCAACACGACATTTTCTAGGAACCTATCTACCGTGTTACAGGAGGGTTACTTGTGTATATTTTGCATATCTGTTTACTATGTGACAATAAACAGAATAAACTTAAAAAACATAAACAGAACAAATCAATAAACAGAAAGAAATAGAAGGAAATAAATTAGAATTTTTATGATAATGATATAACAATTATATAATAATTTAATAATAACATAATAATATAGAATAAGAAAGAAAGCCGACAACTTAGCTAAGGAAGCAACAACAGACCGAATAAACAGATCTAACATCCCAATCCCACATCAAGATCTACTAATTTCAATCATAAAATCTGAAAGAGAAGAATGGAATAAAATATGAACGACGACAAGCAGGACCAAAATACATAACATAGTAAATAATTTCCATCAAACAATACCAAATTGCAATATCAACAGGAAAGAAAGAATAATAGTGTCTAGACTCTGAATTGACCATTCCAGAATCACCCAGGAGCATCTTTTAACCAAAATAGATCCACCTTACTATAACTGCTGTAATCAACAAATCACCATCCAACACCTATTGCAAACAATACCAAAGCCAAAGAAGAAAATATGAATTAAACTTAAACATCGCTTTAACCTCTTAGAAACACTAAAAAAACATTATCAGCTATCTAAAAGAAATTCAACTATTTGATATAAAATAATGAGGAAAGTGCAGTAAGCTGCTAAAGAAAATAAGCAAAAGTCTATGTGACTCTAAACCTTATAATAAAAGAAAAAGTAGGTATACTCAAAAAATGGCTGTAACTCAGAAAAAATGTGATATCAATTATACGTTAAAATGAACTTTTATTTTATTTTCATGTACTTGAAGTTATGCCCATATGTTTTGAAATACCCTGTACATTAACACGTTCTCTGCGACGTGTACTGTTTTTGGTACATTTTCATGTGAAATAAATTTTTCTCATAAAGAAACACAGAGATTAAAATAGTTACTGGTATCGGTATTAGATGCCATTTAATGGTATTTAGCAATATTTTGTATTATTTTGATAGTTACTGATACCAAAAAATACTTTTCCTGTTCACAAACAGACAGAACGGGAAACTACTCTAACTACTGCACCAACAAATCACCATCTAACACCTACTATATGAATGCAATAAATACCAAAGCCAAGAAAGAAAGTATGAATTAATCTCAAGCATCGCTTTGACCTCTCAGAAATACCAAAAAAAACATTATCAGCTATCTAAAAGAAATTCAACTATTTGATATAAAATAATGAGGAAAGTGCAGTAAGCTGCTAAAGAAAATAAGCAAAAGTCTATGTGACTCTAAATGTTATAATAAAAAAAAAATAAACAGATCGAATTGTTTCAAGTGGTGAATACGCGTGTATAAGATAGTATTCAAACGAGATATCTTGTGATCCGTACGGAATGTGTTAAAGAAGGTGAAACATCGGCAAAATGTTCCTCGATGTTGCTTCAGTCTAGACGTAGTTTAACATAAAAGAAAAATCTACTTTACGTGACTATTTCACATCTTTGTTCCATTCAGCTGTATATTACTCTTGAAATGGGCGTAATTACATTCTTGCAGCACGAATCTTACTTCTTTCCTTTCCCCTTTCTCTTACCCTTGCCCTTACCTCTTCTACCGCGCACTCTTGGTGTAATTATAGGCGGAGGCGGGCCGGGTTCGGGTAAAGAATAATAATTTTGCGGTGCCTTAAATTCAATCTCGAGCATGCTGTTTAGATCGTCGTTGGGCCTCATGTGCCTTACGGTTCTCAACGAAAGCACCTCCTCTTCTGGCTTCTTCTGAGGTGGGCTCTGGTCCAGTATCACGTGGACTTTGGTGCAACCGGGCTTGCATTTTTCAGCTGTGCAACGTATACGTTATCAGTTTGCATCACGGATTCGCCTCTGGATTAAAGATCCTTTGAATGTGTATTTAACACTAGATTTAAGATATTTATTGTATACCTGTTTTTAGTATACATCTACTAAGAAGTAGGTATATATCATATAGAATTCGAAATTTCAGAGCTGAGAGGAGAGTAGATTTGGGTACATTCGTATCACTCCATTAATAAAAGTCAGCAAAAATTACTAGGAATAATTGTAATTGTTTTTGCAAATTTTGCTCACGAAATTTGAAATTCGTCAATCCCATAAATCTAGTGTTAAGATAATCATGTAGTAAATGTATCCATGTACTTGTTTATAGACTCCAGTATAACGCGAATTCCTATAACGCGTCAAAGATGTTGAGAACACTGTTTTCATATAACGCGATTCCTCGTGCAACACGCTAAATAATAGAATACAAGAATTCTCTGCTTTTAAAAATTAAATCTGTTCTGACCGAGCTTTACACTGTTTTACATGCTACTTTAGATTATTCGCATTATGCGAGAAAAGTTCTTTTACAGCATGATTTCCTATAACGCGAATTCTCGATACAACGAGTCACATATTAATCGTGTTATACTGAAGTCTATTGTAGATGGAAACACGAGTATTGAAATATATATCATAATATACGTGAAAGGTTTCATGCGTATTAACATACAGTAGCAGACAAAAGTTTAAGACGAGAAGACAATGTAGAACGTAGTTTTATGGTCTGTAAATATAGTCTGTACATTCATTTTTATTTTTTAATTATGATAGAACATTATTTATTAATTAGCACTTTTGTGTGCTAATCATGTTATTCCTTATAAATTAGTTAGTTTAATTTCTTTGATTCTTTGGTCTTGAACTTTTGTCCGCTACTGAATCTTTATATTCTGTTTTTAATTAAGTATTCAAATGTTTAGATTTTATATAAATAATTTGTGGTATAGACATAATTTTCGATACAGGTGAAAATAAGAAGCATTGTACGTATTAATTATTTATCTTGGTGTTGGGAAATTATTAATTTTACAATTATTAATTTCAGAATTTTATTATCCAAAACCGTAATGTTTCTTATTTTCATCTGTGTCCTATTAAATTATGTCTGTATCGCAAAATTATTTGTTTAAAATTTAAACAATGGAATGCTTAGTTAAAAAGCAAAATATAGAGACAGGTGCTGTATTAACGCGTTCACCGTGGAGCTTATTTCGGCTGACTTTCTATCCACGCGGATTGTATTATTTTACATTAAAGTGAACAATGAAACGTGTAATTGATTTTATTCCATTACTCTTCGCAAAATATGATATATACCGCTTATTTTCACACATCCATTGCTTGACATGGCAGTAAATGTGTTAAGACGCGTGAAACTTTACACATATATTATATGATCATATTATGATCCGTGTATTTCAATACTCGTGTGCTTACTCGTGTATGAAGGACACGGATTAACCCTTAAATGCATGATTTTTTTCTTACACCTTGAAAAAAATATATTATGTAGATATATACAGTGGTTCTAAAAAGTATTCGTACACTGTGTTACAAATAAATTCATTTAACCTTAAAGTCCTGATTTTAATGAAAGTTTTTAATAAAATTTTGTAAATATGTGCAACGTAATAGTTTATGGAATTAATTGTTTATGGAATAATTTTTTCTTTTATTAAAATACCACCTTAAGGAGGTGAAAACAACGTTAATGATTTCAATAGTTTGTCTCGTATTTTAAATATAATTTTGTAATAGTGTGTGATAAAGCAAAACCTTTCGAATAAAAGTTGTTCAATTTTTAATCTTCTATCACTCAGTCATAGAAAAAGATTCCAGAGAAACTTGTATTTAAAGCATGAAGAATCGCTAAAACTTTGAGGATAACGTTTAACCTCTCAAAAAGAATTCCCGTCGAGAAAAAAATTGCTCCATATATAACCCATTATACTCTATACACATGCAAACTTTCATTGAAATCAGAATTTCGGGATTAGGTGAATTTCCCTGAAATGTAGTGTACGAATACTTTTTGGAGTCACTGTATATGCTAATGTAGGGAAAAATAAAGAACAGATTTTTTTAATAATTGTTTTTGTAGTAATTTATTAAAAAACCTTCTGTTGCATATTTGTAACACTATCCTTATTTACTAAAAAATAACACTGATTAATTACATGTAAAAGTAAAATGACTGTACTGAAGAAAATATATTAGTGCATATAAAAACTATTTTTGTACGTACTGACCTTTGAAAATCAAATAATTACACAGCAAAACAACAATGCAATTTACACCTTTTTCAGATTTTTAATAGCCTTCGATTTGTTAATGTCAAGTTCACATTTGACAATCTTGAAAGAAAAAAATGTGTTGCCACTCGATGAAATATATCGTGTAGATAGTGATAATTCTATAACAGCATGCAGTAAGCGAAAACTGATGACTTTGAGGCTGTTTGAATGGTGTGTTGTAGTATTACAACGATATGCATTTAAGGGTTAATGCATGCATATATTAACTACACTTGTACACGTGGAATGGGTGATCTTTAACACGTTTAACCCATATTTGGGTAACGCTCTTTTTCTTAAAGTTAAATAGGATCTAAAATTGGAATTTTAAAAGGAATTCAATGGAATAAGCATTGAAGTATAATATATATAAATATAAAATACATAAAATAAAAATAAAAAATAAAAATTTTTGCTGTTTTTATATTTTTTTACCCCAGTTATCTATGCAATCGGATTTGGGCCCAGCGAGAAACTCAGCCGAATCACGTTGAACGACGAACGTGTTAACACGTTGAATGCCATGAGGGTCACCGGTGACCGCCGCGCTCGAATTGATAGAAATACATAATTTAGAAAAATGTCAATACTTATCAATTTTTCATTACTAACATCGTCAATGCAATGGTGTGAAGAAATTAATGCAGAGAAAAATATCTAAAAGTAGTTCACTTATTTGTTGTAGATAATATTTCAACAGTGTATGTATCGTATAATAGAAAATTCATCGTGGCGCCACGGGCAAAACCTGTAAAATTGGTGTAGCATTCAACGTGTTAACCTGAATTCAATTTGTTACTTTCTTTCTTTTTATTGTAAGAAAGGATGAAGTACAACGTACCTTCGGAATCCGCGCAATTAAAGTCAAAACTGAGATTGTCTTTCTGTTCTTGCTCGCCCTCCGATTCGAATTTTCCTTCGTTTTTCGGTATTCTCACGGATATGATATTTTTTTCGATCTCGTGTGACACTTCGTCGTACGGTGGTTCCGCGTACGGGAGCGGACACGACTGATGGAGGCATCGTGGACATTCGCATTCGTTATCTGTCATGTTGTTCCGGTTTTGTCGATATTTTTGTTCGCGTCGACCCCCCTGGCCGCTGAATTTCCTTTTATAATTTCGAGGTTCACTGATTGGTTGCCATTTTGTTGACGTATCCGAAGGCAGTCGCTATCGGAAATTGATTTGCACCTGTGATCTTGGAATCTGTTCACATTGTACAAACGCGTGAGTTTACGTGAAACAGCCTACGATTATCCCATCAGCAGTCGTTCAATTATCACTAGTATTATGCATCGAACATTCTTTTTTTTTTAATAAAATAGATCTTTCGTGTTGATATAAAAATGTCAGGATATAGATTTGAGGTGTAAGTGCGTGGGCAATTAAACGTAGAAACGAGAAACAGTAATGCTTTATTAAACAATATAACAGATAACAAAATAATTGTATATAGGGTACGTAAGTACTGTACTGAGCTTCATATCCAGCTACCCACTATTGCAACACGAAGAGGTGTCAATCTACCTCCTTGGACTCTTCGCTACCCAAAAATAAACCTAAGACTCTCAAAGAAAATTAAAACACAAATCGCGGCATCCGAATACTGCTTCAATTTCGACTATCTCAACAAGGAATACACAATGTCAACCCAATTATACACAGATGCGTCCAAAACAGATACGAATACCAGTTTTGCAGTGGTCACCCCGGATAATACCTTCAAATACAATATAGGTCAAATTTCAAACATCTTCACAGGAGAATGCTACGCCATCCATGAAGCATTCAAAATTGCCCATAATGAGCAATATAAAAGTATTGTTATATATAGCGACTCACAAACCGCAATATTAGCCACACAACTTCCCGGTGACAATCCCATAGTAAGAGATATATTAGAACTTCATTCGGAACTCCTTAATAACAACACCCAAATCATACTTGTATGGATCCCCGCGCATCAAGAAATCCGAGGCAATGAATTTGCAAACAAAACCTCTAAAGAAGCACTCGGTGTACCTCCATCAGATACCATACCTATACCTTACCGAGATTATCAGAAAGTATTAGCATCTCGAATCAAATAAACCTGGAAACTCGAATGGAACGCTAAAAAACCAAATAAATTAAGTAATAGCTCAGACGACTTCTTTGGAAATGGAATAGGAAGACCCGTTAACAGAAGAGACCAAGTCGTACTAAACAGGATCTAGATCGGACATTTTAGAGTTACACAGGAACACCTTCTGAAAACAACACCCCCACCCTACTGCGACAAGTGTCAACATCCCTTAACCATCGAACATATTTTATTTTTCTGTAAGGAATACGAGACCTCACGAATCGGTCCCCGTGACATGTTACCCTATAACTCTTAAGGGAGGGTTTCCTCGAGCTCACGAATTGATAAACCTTAAATTAGAATCATTTCCCTTTCACAAACAATTGTGTTAAAATTATTTATAACAATAAATAAATGTATAAAAAGATGTATGGGTTCGAGGAACACCCTCCCTCCCCCGCTCTTAGGAGTTCACATAACAAATCGAGGCTCTGAAGTTCTATGGTTAAAGGATGTTTCAGAGGATTATAATTCTGCTGTAGCAACGAAGCCATACTCGCTTACGATTGGGTGTAAAACTGTAGTTGTAATTGCAAACGTATGAAGGCTTTATATACGCTTTATAGCGTACTTTCAACTGCGTTCGATTGAAATTTCGTTCTGGTTTTCCAGATTATTGGGTAACGAAATTTTCCGCTTTCAGCGGCAACGTCGGAATCTCGATTCGCGGTGGTCGTTAGAACATCAAACGGGGCCGTAAGACTTTGCTCCCTCGAAGTGTTGGATTCTAATTGAAGATTAATTGTCGAGTGGAGGCGAAATTACGGGTCGCTGCAAACGACTTCCCGTCTTTCGGTGCGAATCACCGACTGGAATAATATTTGCGGCGTGGCACGGAACGGGATCGAAGGGAAAATGTTGCGTACAAGCTAATCGCGATAGGAGGCTGTATCGATCGATTCTTGAGCGCAGGGCGTCGGTTTAGCAGTGTGCGGGTGGTCCAGTCGAATTTCCGACCGCCGCTAGTTTTTAACTCTGCAACCATCACGAATATACACTGAGGAGCATAACTATAGCACCACCCCCATTTTGAGTGTTTCGGACTTATGAGTGGGAATGCAAAAATATCAAACATATGAGGTGAAAGGGTATGGTAAATAATAAGTTTAGTGTAAATATCTGTTACAATTCATATTGGCGAGATTTGCGAAAAGAATCGCGGTTCTTTTCAAAAAGGAATTTCGGTGATGGTAGTGTGATGGTTTGGGGGGCATTTTGCATAAATGGCATGGTGAAACTGAGTTTTCCATCAAAACGGATGGACAATATAGAATACATCAGCATACTACAAAATAATTTATTGCCGTTTATTAATGAAAATAATACTGTGAAATGGACTTCCAACAAGATAACGCTGCCATACACACCAGTCGCAGAACGATTGCATGGCTTCAGACAAACGGGATTAATGTTCTCAAATGGCCAGCGTGTTCTGCTGACCAAAATCCAATGAAAAACGTCTGAAGCATAATTGTAAGGAAGGTTTATACAGAAAATCGACAGTTTCAAAACGTCGTAGAACTGAAAAATGCGATAATTGCGGTCAGCAATGAAATCTGCGAGGAAACTTTTCAAAAGCTGACTGAGAGTATGTCAAATCGCATTTTTCAGGTTATAACAAAAAGAGGTGGACCTACAAATTATTAATTGTATCTTTTATCAATTGTTCTTTTCTGTTTGTAATTTATAATTGTATCTTTAATGAGATGAAACTATAGTTGTGCAACGATACAAAAATCAGTTTATATGAATATATCGTTTGTATCGACAGAAAATTACAATAAAACTTTTCTGATGTTTACTGTTTATCATAGCCTTTTACCTCATATAATCGACTTTTTTGCATTCCTATCCAAAAGTTCGAAATACTCAAAAAGGGGGGTGGTGCTATAGTTATGCTCCTCAGTGTATTACTTAAGGGGTTCTTTTTGTGAGTGGAATTGAATGATTGAACTCGTTATTTATACGCAATTCGCTTTTTTTATTAATTATTGACTCTGTCTCTCTCTCTCTCTCTTAACCCTCTCTATATTTTTGCTCTCAATTCACGCTCTCAACTCTCGCTCTAAACCTTACTCTCTCACTTCTCTCTTAATACTGCCACTTCGAACTCAACTCTGCTCCAGACACGCCGTACGTATATAACACAACATATACAAGATATGACACTCACTTTAGAACATATATACCATAAACTATTTCACGATACACTAGACAAACTCGTACTCATCAAATTCACTCTTTCTCATCCATGAAAACCAACACTCACATTTCTACTGTAAAACGCGTTTCTTTTGCTTTTCCTTTGGCATTTTTTTATAAAGAAATTATGCAGCTTCTTGCATTGGCGTTTTCCACATATATTTGTTACTCTTTCAGTAATATTCTCAAATTTTTATAATGAGAAATAGTCAAAATTAGTGGTAGTACAGAGCCTCGTTACGCAATAAGAAGTGTTCTCATGGTTTCCACGAATCCAACCGTTCTGTTCGTCTAAAACAAAAAAAAAACGAAAAAGATTCTTAATTAGCATACATTTTTCTACAGTAGGTACCAGAAGGACAGGAAAAAATTGATAATTAAAAAAGTGGCAGCACTTTGAAGTTGAAATATCGATTTTTGTGGTTGTTTTTAACTTTAGCAGGCTAAAAAGAAATAGAAAAAATAACGATTTTGATTTCATTGTGCTACGGGCTATAGCGACATGTGTACTAAAGATACATGCTAAATTTGAACGAAATCAGTCAAGTTGATCTTGAGATATCATGGAAGTCAATACAGAAAAGATATAATAGTTTTGAGAAAAACGCATTTAAAAACTAGAACTACCGACGATTAAAGTGTATTTATTTGCATGGACGAGATGAAATTGAAAATTACATGAAAAAAATACCGAATACATAGAAAACAAATTTTTATCTATTTCTTGTGCAGAAAATCATAGTAAACTTTGGTAGCTTTACAGTACTGAATTTATAAGATTGCTATAAATAATCACCAACTGGTCATTTTGACTGCTCTGATAGTTCTAGTGTTAAATTTTTTTTATGTCATCTCAATCAATCAGCCCAGGACTTTAGAAGGGACCAGACTTTTTCTTATTTAAAAAAGTCCTGCTCTGATGATTTTTCAGCTCTTTGCGCAATTCGGGCTTTCTTTCCATCTGTTACCTGCTGTTCCGATCAATCGATTCAATGTTCGTCACAGACATTTACTCGGCCGAGCAATACGTGTAGCTTCGTTAATTTTAGGAGTTCGGTGATATGCTTTCGTACATATATTTCTAAGACTATATCCTTTAAGAAAATGCAAAAAAGCAAATCGTATTTTTTGGCCGTTTACAGTAGAGAACTTCCTTAATAATATCCGTTTTAAAGTGGGCGCCGTGCTGTCTCTTTCCGCTGTAATTTTCCACATTCAGCTTCTGCGGCTAGTTTGCAACGCGTGTGAAGTATTAATTAAATTAGGTCGACTGGGATACCTCTGGAGCTTTTCTGTATTAAAAAGGGTGTTTAATTAAAATTTATACCGTGGACTCACGCGTTGGCTCGCACACTCGAGCGGACGTCCCTCGGAACGAATCGGTCATTTCACGATGAGATCTATTTTTAACGGCACCGTCTATTCGTCGATTCAAACGAAGCGATATCTGTTAATTAGATTCACTTTGTTACACTTTTTACCGCGCGATCAAAGTTCGGGGGGCGCCGGCTACAATCGAATTATCGGTTTTTAAATGAAATTCTTCGCTAGGGTCTTGCCACTTTTCTCGGGGAACTTTTCAAGCTAACGCAATTTCTCGTATAATTGGTAGATTAATTTGATGAATTAAACGGCCTGCTTGGAGTTCGTTTAAGTCGTTATACCGAGTGCACGTATAATCGCGTCAGTTCCACTACCTTTTTCTTTCTTCTCAACACGTTCACCGCCATAATGTCCTCTAGTAGAGGACGCTGGCGAGGAAAGTCACCCAAATGTTAAATTAATTCTGAAAAATGAATTGTTACACATTATAGGAATCGATTTTTTAAGAACTGCAATAAATGTCGCTTTACTGGAAAATTTAGTATCGGCCAGAAAATGGTGTCTAAGTCGGTCATAACCAGCTTTGAAAATAGATATCAGTTACGTTCTTGTAACACATTTTTTTTCATTCAGGTTTTTTAGGTATGTAGATATGAAAATAGAATAACAAGAAAGAAAACATAAGCATTAGGTAAATCCGATGAAAAGAGCTTAAAAATTTATTAACTTCCTTTGAAGTTCATTTAATTAGTTTTCAGTTTACATATGTGTCTAAAAATGTTTTATTACTAAAATATATTTATTTAAAATAAATAAATTTATATTCGTACATTATAATTGCGAAGGGAGGGTGTAAAACTATTCTGATGTAGGAACGAGTGACATTCATCAGTTGGTATCACCTTGTGAAAAAATAACGCGTAACGCACAGGAGATCTGTTCCGAGTGAGCTCCCATGCGAAACAGCACGTGTCCAGCAATTAAACCATTATACTCATACATCATATACATTATAATATACATTATGTATATTGTACTCAAATATATTATAATAAATATAATAGTATTATTAGCATAAATGACTGCATTTATTACAATACTTTTAATCTCATAAATAAAATAAAATAATTTTTTTCAGATATTAAAATTAAAATTATATCTTACATATTTATGATACCTAATTGCTAGTTTACAAAACGTACATTCTTCTAAGAATGAAAGATGTTAGATATGCTTTGCAATTTGATTCTGAAATACTGCTTTATATTAATATTTAGAAATTTTTTTAATATTTTGTATTTAATCTTCAAAAATATTTACAAGAAGTACAGAACAACATTAAACTGAGAATAATTAAAACAGTAATTACCAGTATACCGAAATTAGGTTAAGCGAATGCAAAGAAAAGAGGATCTTTGTGCAAAACGATAAATAGGTAGAATAGCACTTTTTGAGATAAATGAATATAGTTTCATTTTTGTAATAATATTTTTAATGAAACATTTATTCATTTCAGGCAATCTACTTATTTTGAAATCATAATATACTATAAAGTTTCGAGCGGGAGTGTACCTATATGTTATACGTGCATATTATAATTCAGTTATGATTTATTCCCAACATGCTGAAACAAATAAAACTCTTTCGCATAAAAAAGTTTGTATGCCTGTCAATATAAAAGTTCCTATCGCTTTTTTGCATATTTATTTTCCACTGTATTTATAATCCATGATTTTCAGAATGTTTCGTTCTGCTTTCAACTACATTTTGACGTTTTCTAGGTATCTGATTTTTAGAAATTGAAATAAAAAAAGCAGTCACGTTTTGACGCCATTAATTGACATACGATCGAAACTTTTACCTCTTAACAAATAATGAATCTAAGTACTTCAATTACCTCATCGTCTTAATTTGTATCGAGGAATTTATTGAGAGATATTTTATTATCAGAATAATATTTGAAATAATTTGAGATAAAATGGAAATATTTCCATTAGAAATTACTACTTTAGAACCCTATTATGCTTAACGTGTAACTAAGATAGTAAATATTTTGTAATATTATATCGCTTAATGCTTTACGCTTTATAACACGAATTTTATCCTCTTCGTAAGAAAAATAGTTAGAGTTAATTACAGCTTATTATAAGTTGCAAAACAGATATTAATACTAACACAATAGTAATTACTATAAAAGTACATCAGTAGCGATGCAATGGTATAATAATGAAACACAGCAATACAAATGAAATAGAATGGAGAAAATAAGGATATGTGTAACGTATAAATCACATGGTGTTATAGAAGGTTAACCAAAGTACTGTTTTGAGATCCTATTTTATTAGATGTTAACACTTGGCCAACCGAATGGGGAGATCTCCCATTTTCTTCTCGACAAAGCGGTACCATTGATTCTATTTACTTTTGTTATTAGTTGGTCCTGAGCTAGTGTTGAATTTATTAAAAATTGTACATTGGAAAATTTATGAACAGTACTAGTTCAAGACTAACTAATAATAAAAGTAAATAGAATCAACGACAGCGCTTTGTTGAGGAAAAAACGGGAGATCTCCCCATTTGGTGGGCTAAGTGTTAAAATTATGAGTAAGTACTATTTACTATTTACTCGGAGACGAACAGGTTTTCTAAATGCCACTTTCTTAATATATTTGAATTAAATAATGATGTTGAGGATTATATGATTGCAATGGCGTGTCATCCAAAGTAGAAATTGTGTTGGTGGCCTCATAATTATGAAAACAGCATGCACACATATATTAGTTTATTAAAAATAATATAAGGTTATTGGAATATACATAAGATTTAAATTATTTAATTTATATCTACGGTCATGAATGCATTCGATTCATATGTTAGCAAGGATGAATGACATTTATATCTTCTCCTAGAAATAATAATGTGCACTCAGTCTAAATGGACTTTATTCAATATCTTAATGATAACAATACGTTCTTCAATGTTTAAAAAAATACCCTATATCTAAAAACCTGTTTCTAAGATACAAAATACCGAAATACCATCTTCTGTACATGTAGAAACCTTATTTAGTTTTGCATAGCTAATATTAATATATCACCGCAATTTGTTAAAAAATAATATGTTTGAAAAATGTGTCCTGTTTAAGGCAAAAAAAACGAGTTAGTAAATGACTAACAGTAAATCTTTTGTGCAATATATTCAGTTGTTTATCATTTCTAAATTTGCAAATGAAAAAATAAATGTCTTATAGTACCAGTTGATATTATACGATAAAATAGTAAGATTAAAAAACTTCTTAATTGCAATATTATTATAATACTTAAAATACTAATTTCTTATAGATTAAAAAAATGCTCATTCTACAATACAATTTATGTAGATAAGCATTAAAATATCTATTTAAAATACTATTTCTTTATATAACTACTATTTCATGACAAAGTTTATTTGTTAAACCCGAAAATATTTACATCTATTTAGCTATTTGAAAAATTTATTTATCCCAGCCGGAGTGTCGGCAAATAACGCTGTCCGTTTAATATTTCTCATCTGTTGATGTTGAAAATAGAAGACACGAATCGGAGATAAGGGTGAAAAAAAAACGGTAAAAGCCGGATGTAGATGAGAAAGGACTGTAACGGCTGGTAAAGGGGGAGGGGGTGTCCAAACGAGACAAGGGTCGACGGGCAGGATCGTTGCTTTTCTCTAGAAAATTTCTTTTGGACACGAGGCCGCAACGTTGTGAGAGTTCTTTGGACGCCGGAGGTTTCATTGTTCCGTATTTGTGGCTTTTTTTCTCTCTACCCCCTCTTCAATTCGTCACGGAAAGCTCGCGTCATTCTGTTGAGTGCACGGACTCATATTTTATGGGCAAATATACAAAGATTGCTTTCGTTTGACGATCTAACGCGTTTCGCTTTCTTTACGTTATCGCAACATTTTTGTTCTACGCAGCTTCCTTTCGCTAGCTTTTTGCATAAACAGATTTCGTATCGTTTCGACCGGGGCTAGTTGAATAAATTTTTACATCTCCAATTTTTATGGACCAACAGATAGTATTTCGTTAACTTGCTTTACGCTAAAAGTTTACATGTTCCCTTAACCCCTTGACATACAATGACGAGTTAGGATCGTCATTCGATTCATGTGCCATTGTAGACTTTGACGAGTCTGACTCGTCAAGAGCTATCTTCAGCGAACGCCGTGCAGAATATAATTAGATTACTTAATTGCTTCACTCGTGCATTGATTCTATTTCGTTTAGAATATCCAAGACGCTCCCTCCTCCCCCTTTCAAAAAGAATTTCAAAATAAAATGTTCTGTTTCCAAGTTTGCACAAACTGTTTAATTGAACCAAATTAAATAGTATTTTTCGAATGCATAAAATTCTAACTTATTTGTATGCCAAGGGGTTAAGTAAGTAGGCGTAATTTAAAAAAATTATTTTAATTGAGTGTAATTATAATTTTTACTGATGATTTTTAAGTTGGAGTAGATGTAGCAGAGCGTAGTTTTACTTTTTATACTGATTTAATTTTACCTTTTATATATCGATACACGTGCTTACTTTCTAGAGGATATTTTTAGATTAAAGGTTATTTTTAGACCATGATTCACGACTACAGGTGATGTCTAATTAGACACTAGTTATGTTTCATACACCTTGCATATTTACATATCGCTAATTAGATTACCGATAACTCACATATACATTCACATATAAAGGTTCAGAAGTTATACTGTAGCATTTACCATATTTATATCAATGGTAGCAATAAGCAAACTAGCCTCGTTAGTGAGGTTAGTTGACAAAATGGAAATACAAATGATATTAATAAAAATTATTTTGCCTGCTTGTTAATACAAAATAAGATCGTATTAGACTTATAGATCATAATCCGAGTCGTAGTTAATGCAAACATAATATATTTTATTAGAAGTGATACAGGTTTCATGAGCCCATCGACTGCATCATGTGCACTGTACCCAGTTATTACCTCGAACGCTTTCACTGTAAAGTTCATTACATAGTAAGCATTCCGTATCATCTTCTTTGTCTGTGGATGAAGAATCTTTAGTAAATGATGTGGAGGATCCGGAAATTTTTGTATCGAAGAGAAATTTTTGAGCGTTTTTAACTTTAGTCAAATAACCCTGCTCATACTTAATCAATTAGCCCCTTTAGACATCTTTAATGAACTTACGGTATGCATATAACTTCTACGCATCAAATAAAATAAAATACCATAAACTACTGTCAATGTTTCAAATTTGTATCAAATATTTATACAGAAATATGAAACGGTATATAAGAGGACGAAAATTCAAAGATACTGGTATCAAGATTATTTACTTACCGCTGATGTTTTCAGATTATTGACTCTTAATGACGTTATACGTCGATTTTCGATGCAGCACCTTATGTCATGGCAAGCTATAGATTCTTTGGTTTCAATAAGGTGATCAACAGCATCATGTATTGTAAAATGTAGCATTTAAATAGAGTTAGTTCACTTATCCCATTAGTCGACTAGCCCAGGTCTCCTCTATGCTGAGAAAGATGGTACTAACCCACTGTAACATTTGCCGCAAACACGTAACAACCCACCATTGCCTATGTGAATTTCAAATACAAAGGCAAAGACGTGAAAGCAAACCAAACGCTGCACTTGCCTTCTACAAACGTATAAAGGACACCGTTGAATGAACCTCGAATGCAACCTAAGCAAGTAAGATAAGTAAGCGAGTAAGATGCAAATTTCTTTTTAAAAATCTGTACGTCCAACATAAACAACATCGTCGTTGAAAACTCAGACGTCAATATATAACTGTAAGGATAAGTTGTAGATCAATTTTAATTTTCTACATTTATTGACGAACTTATGTGGACTTCATAACAGTGAAGTACTACCGAGTATCATCCAGATCTCTGAAATTTTTGATTGAATGGAGTGACAGTAGAAGAATAGGCGTGTATTTGTAAGACAGTGGAAGAGATATAAATTTTTGGGAAATGGAAAGTGGGGATTATCTTCGGTCAAGGGTGAGTTAAAATGTGAAAAAGTGAGGTCGAGCTTTGGATAAGTAAAACTGTTTATGGGAATTGATTCGAGTTTTTTTTACTCGATGATATATTGAAAAAAGAAACCTTTATTCTCGTTTTTCTGTTTTCACCAAATATTGATAAACACGCTTGACTTCTTAATTTCAGCTTCTTTTTGTTTTCAATTAATGTTCCTCAATCAAACTATAGACACAGTGATTTTATTCTAACGGTGCATTATTATTAAAAAATTTGGTTATGTGTGTTTATGGAAAGGTATTGTACATCTTCAACCTTGTTCTAATATTAAGATATTATTTTCCTCGTTTTCTTAAAATATCGTACCTTACAATGTAGCTATCAAGATATAACGTGGCATGTATTAGATTTTGTACTTATACTCGAACGTAACATTAAAACGTGGTGTTCTCATTTTTTCCCGACAAATTCTAAAACTTAGTTTCTTTAGAAACTAACTTTCTTATGAGGTAACTTTATACTATATTTTTGGTTTATTTTAATGTCTTGTTACGCTCTGTATAAGTGAAAATGTATCGCAAGAAATTGGTCTGAAAGGGTCGTAACTCCAATCGAGGAAATGTGTGAAAAATGTAGGGTTCGAACTCGGTCGTCAAAAGGTTATAAGGTCATCGTTTCCTCCGCGACTGTTTCCTCGTTACCAGGACGAGGAGAAACGAAATCGATATCATAATTATCTGATAGAGTTGTGCTGAGTTCCCAGAATTTTCGTGGAAAAATGTGGTTTTTAATTAAGACCCGACGGATTAAAATTAATCCCAGCTTTCTGTCCCGCAGTGTTTTCAGGGACGTGTGTAGTACGTGTATGATTTTTATGTCAACTCGAAAGTTTATTCGTTTTAGTTTCGCACAGGCTTTATTCATTTCCGGCACTTGAGTTTGTCAAAACATAAGCAAGCTTTATTTAAAATGGGTACTCCCGGGTATAATGTCATTGTACGTCGACGTAGCTATCCATTCTGACGGCTAACGAGGTGGCCGTAATATTGTTGCGCGAGTCGGCAAGCACGAAGCATTTTTAATGAGATACGCCGAAAAAAAGAACAAAGTTGTCACTCTAATTTCGCTGGACTTTGCTAATTTAGCGCCAACTTCTTTCCGCGGCGCCACCAATTTACGTTATTTCATTCGTGTCAAATAAATTTGTTTTGCAGATTAAAATCAAGAAGTCTCTCCAGGTGATCGCGGCAGTGCACATTTCGATGACAAAGAGATAAATGATGACTTCGATTAGCATTGAAGGTTATCTTCCATTAACGTGATAGATGAGGCTCGTGATTCTTTTTCTCTTCCGCCCCTCTTTCTCCAGTTTCGTTTTTTGTGCCTCTTAAGTGAGAATCCTGATGCAAAATTTATTGATGTCAAAGATATGGTAATTTAATAGCGCCAATAGTGATTTATTTATTTATTTATTTATTTATTGACGGGTAGGGGGACCCATTGGTATATATAAAAAATAAAGAACTTTTTACGTTTATTGATATGGAGAGAAGAAGTATAAAAGTAGAGAAACATAATAGGTTTATGCATTGTACAATGAATAATAGAAAATAATTAATGGAATACTGATAAAAGTAAATTGACTGAAGATGAAGAAATTGATTAAATGAGGTGATACTATTGCCAACAAATTTAACACTAGGTTTATGACAAAACTTGTAAAGACAGTTACTATCATTCCTAGCAATTTTTGCTAACAAATCTATTTCCCTCTCAGTTCTTCAATTTCAAATTCTGTTTGTTGTATACCTTATTCCTTAGTATATGTATATTGGAAGTAGATATACAAGAAATTTCTGTAAATTTAATGTTAAGATTGGTTGAGTAATTGTTAAGTAATGGCGTTAGTTTATGTTTTTACAATTTGATTTCAAGAAATACAGAAATACAGAAATACTTTAATCCTTAATCGTATAAGATTCGCTGTAAATTTAACTGTAATATTCAAGACATTGAAGATAGATTTGTTAAAAGTGTAATATTAGAAAATTTTTATTCCGCAGATTGTTTATTGTTAGCCTGAATACCTTTAGAATTATTTAAAAATAAATAGAAGTAATGGAAAATTAGAAAATACTTAGTAATTCTGCAATAATATGGAAAATTAGGTAGTCTATATGCCTGAAAGAATATAGCACTTGCTGATTTTAAAAGTTATTTAATGCCATAAAATATTGAATCACTTTGCTGTTTTATATCGTTAAATTCTATTAATATTTTTCTTTTTCACATACAAGTTTTGTCCAAATTCTTTTATCATTAACATATTCGTTCATCACTTTAAACTATATGTCTTATATTAAAACTTTTTAAATCTATTAATATAATTTATTTATTATTTTATCCTTTATAAACTATTGAAACAATTTTACGTTATTGCGATAAATCATTTAAATATTTGTCTAATATACGTATAATATTTGCGAAGCTACTTTTTAAAGGTTCTAAAGTTCAAAGATCATCTGCAGTATTGTGAAAAACTTCTGTGATGAATTTATTAGGTGAACTCGAGATGTGAAACACTTAGACCTTTATTTTTTCTTGTATTTAATATCTTTTTCCTCGATACGGAATCGTTTCTAACGCGGATGCAAAAGATTATACTCAGTAAGCGGTAGCAAGATCCCTTATTAGAATACGCAAAATTTTAAACAATAATAATAATAATAATCAAAACATTTTCAATCGTTGTTAACCTTTTGAAGAAACAGAAATCAAACAATTGAATTTTATATGTAATCAATCGTTTATAGACTTCATTAAATATACGATATTTATTATCAATTGCTTTTATTACGTATTAGTTTTATACCGATATATAAAATATTGGGTAATATTATTATTAGGTAAACCTAATTTCAGTTTTAAGATCTTCGTTTCATTTTATGAAAATAAGAATTTGAAAAGGTTTCTTTCGTATGATAACTACACATATCACATTCGTAATCAAATAAATAATATTATATCAATAAGGGTTAACAACCTAAGAACGGCTCTGCTTGAACTTCGAATAATGTTACTGACTATAGTTAATCGAGTATAGCTAGTAAATCATGGTCAAGTTGGTTAAAAGTTTGAAAAGAATTTAAGAAAGGGACTATAAGAATTTAAGAAAGATGGTTTAAAAATTTTTGAAAATATAGACGACTATTATGTTTTGTAATTTAATTCTAATTATTCATAATTCAATATATTTTACATAGTATAATTATTTAAAATATTCCACATATTGATCCTGACATTTTTTGATATATATTTTTGCGATAAATATATTAATTTTGAATCGATAAAAAGATCAAACGGGAATTCTTTGTAGGTACAAAACTTTCGGTCAACATTGTATATTATAATCATAATTGTTTGGTGTTGCGTAATTTATTGAATTCTCGTAATTGCTTTGTCTAAACGAAGCTGGTCATGCCGACGCAAAAAGCTAAAATATGCAAATCCTGGGGAATGGCATAACCTCGTTGTAGTTAATAGCAAACACGTTAACAGTGCACGCCTAACGCAGTTTACTATACTTCGCTTAGCCAATAGTAGCTCGAAACCTAATGTTTCAAGTTAAATGCATAATGGTTCGATGGCTAATGCCCATCGAATGGTTCGTGCTCTGAAATCATCGAATAATGGATCGTTGGATTAATTGGTAATCAGAATACCAATGTTGCATGGTGTTGAGTAACGTATCGCCTGGTAATATATCCTACGCGTATACCTTATTGCATGCGTTTGCGCGACATGAATAACGACAGAATTTTTGCTTTGTTTCGGAGTATTCTGAAAACGAGTGAACGGTTGCTCTCGCAATTTTCACGACGCGCAGTCTGGTTCAAAAGTTCGAATATTCCCGTTGTTATAATTGTTGTGGATCGAATGAAGCACCACTTAACCCCTTGACATACAATAGCGTTTGGGAGACGTCATTTATTTCATGTGCCGTTGTAGACTTTGACGTCTCTGAGACGTCAAGAATTGTCTACGTATTCCAAAATGTTTTGAAATGTTTCATACTTTAAAGAACTACTAGTTTATTGTTTTATAATATTACTTAATATATCAATCTGATTAAATGTTATAGAGCGATGCAAGTTTCAGAATAAAATGTTCTGTTTTTAAGCTCGCACATAACTGTTCAATCGAGCCAAATTAACACTATTCCTACCGACACTTCACGTATACCTATTCCTACCGCGACATTTCCACGTAAGACAGACTGCAAATTTTTCTCAGGAACTAAAGAATGAAAAATGTATTATAGGTGTATTTGAAGAAAAGTATAAAATTTAAAGGCGGTTCGATTATGTTGTATATATGAAATTCTAATCAAAATTTTGAAACCGGTAATTTGACCTGTCGTGGTAGGAATAGTTTTAAATAGTATTTTTCGGATGCATCGAATTCCGTTTTATTTGTATGTCAAGGGGTTAATTAACACTAGAACTACCAGAGCAGTCAAAGTGACCAATTGGTGATTATTCATAGCAGCCTTATAAATTCACGGTGGTAAGGCTTCCAAAATTTACTATGATTTTCTGCAGGAAGTATAAATAAAGATCTGATTTCTATGTGTTCAATATGTTTTCATGTCATTTTCAATTTAATTTCTTCCATGTGAATAAGTGCACTATAATAGTCGGTAGTTTTAGTGTTAATAATTCTTATTTAAATATGACACTTTATTTATTACCCTATTCTATACATATCCTTAACCCTAGCACTTAATTTTAATATGTCAGTAGTTCTAGTGTTAATAATTCTTATTTAAATATAACACTTTATTTATTACCCTATTTTATACATATCCTTAATCTTAGCACTTAATTTTAATATTTCAGTTTCTTTGTTTTCGCACATTTTACGCACGTGGACAGCGCTTTCATACCGCTTCGCGTCTCTCTACGTTTTATTGTTTTTCTCGCGCCTTCCATTCTTTCGCACATCGCGCCTAAGGCGAATCTCTAGAATTAATAAGTAGTTCACATTGTGACCATTCCAACAATAACCGATATCCGGTCGCAGCTTCATTCTCGTATTTTAAATTATTTCGATATCCTTTTTATACGCACAGGTGTGTGAGTAGATGTGCAAGAATAATAAATACAATTTATTTATACAGCAACTATTAACCCTAAAAACACGATGAAATATAACATAATAATTTTAAACACACTGAAAATCGTTCTGCGACACACTCTCACTTTCTCTCTCTCTCTATTACTATATCAATATTACTCGTTACAAAGATTGCTATTATCACACACTAATTGTCTTTTTTATCGTTGTTCTCTCTGGCAATACCATGCATATACAAATCACATAGATTATACTTCGCTACACTCATTCCACAACACGAACCTTAATGTCTACTCATGGTTTGTCATACGCACTCGCCACACACATCCTTCTATACAAACATTATTTTTCATACCCCATGCTTTATGATAACCATACCACCACAATATCAACAGGATTGCAATACGAATATTGAAGATCTTGGCACAGATACTTTGAACTATCTAAAAGAAATTGAACTATACAAGAAAATCTAACAGGAAAACAGAAAACACCACAGAGCCTGTCGCTAATGACCTTGCAGTCGATGCGACATTAAACCCAAAGGAAAAAAAAAATATCATGTATATACCAATCACATAAATCATACTTCGTTACACTCATTCCACAACACGAACCTTAATTTTATTAACCCCTTGTTGTTAACTCGAGTTAACTCGAGCGCGCCAAACTGGCCAAACTGTGCACACTCGAGATAATTCGAGCGACAATAAAATTTACAATACAATAAAAATTTTGATCATTTTTGTATATTTTTAATTTTTTTGCCAAGACAACGTTCTAAATTGTGTTTCTTTACATTAAAAAAAAATTGATTTCTTCTGGCCGGTTTTTTTTTTAAACTGCATTAAGGGGTTAATCGTCTACTCCAAGCTTATCATACGCAGTCGTCACACTCATCCTTTCATACAAACATTATTTCTCATACCCCATACTCTATGATAACCATACCACCAAACAGATGTAGGTTGACACCTATCTAAAGATGAGCGAAGTAACCAATATTGGTATTGCGGTGTGTGTGTGCGTATTAAAATGTGTGAATGACAATAAGAAGTGAGGAAAGAACGGTAACCGACAGTGTGTGTAAATGAGATATAAATGAGCGAAAGTATCAAACGAGAAAAATAATTGTATCGTTTATTTCAAATATATATATATATAGGAAAGGACTATCCCGGACGAGCCCCAAAATTCATAGACTAATCAATCCCGGACGAGCCCCAAAATTTATAGTAAAGGTTATAAATGAAAAGAAAAAGAAAGAGAGAAGGGTGAATAATAATAATAAATATACGTGTATTTAATAAAACTAAAACGACACAAACAAACACAAAATAACAAACTACGCTTATGCTACGCAAACTACGCTGATACTTCGCAAACTACGCTGATACTTCGCTAACTACGCCTATGCCTCGTAAACTACACAGTCCTTCGCTCTACGCTGGCTACTTCGTCGTCTAATACTTCCTATCTTCACCGTCTGATACTTTCTATCTTCACCGTCTGATACTTTCTGCCTCGCGCTCGCATTTTCCCCGTCATATATTCTTCCAAACACTCGTGTCCTTTCATTCTAATTGTCAACCTTTCTCACACTTCGCATTCGATCACGACTACCCAGAATTTCTCAGTCGCACTGTTTTCTCAAGTTCTCATCTTTCACGCCTTAGAAACATTCGAGCCCAAACATTCTACGTTCACGCGACAATCGCCCAACTCAAGTACTCTGACCTTTCCAGCCTCGCATCCGCTCGATCACATTACTACATATATAAACGTGAAACGTATAAATCTCGATGTCATCATTTACAACAACAGGTAATAAATGGAAAAAAGATCGTTATTATTGCAGTGTAATCGCAAAATTAGCCCTTTCCACACGAGAGGTGACAGTTAGTCGTCTAATAATATGAACTTCACAAATTTCTAAGTGCGAAATATTTACTAAAATTCGCTTACATTAAACTTCATTTATTAGGTGTACAAGTTAATTTTAGTCTTTTTTTTGACAGGTTCAGAGTTTATTTAAATGTTTATGCCCGAAAATTAGTGGATGAAGCAATTTCTCTCAATTTTTATAACCTTTGCCTATCTTTCGGACAACGAATGCCTGATTTGAAGAAACTAGACTGTTTTATTTCGATGAACTCATCTAAAAGTGATTGCAATTCCTCATCCTTCAATTGTTGCGGTTGTCCAGGTCGTTTTTTATCCTGCAGATCGAAATTTCCTTCTCGGAACCTTTGGTATCAGTATTTGCAGATGGAATGAGATAACACAGCATTCTCACCAGGATCATCACAAATCATTTCTGCAGCTTCAGCGGCGTTTCTTTTTTAACTAAAGCGCGAAGAGTACACAATGACGATGTGCTCTTCGCTACACGCCATCATTTAAACTATTTTTTACCCAGTTTTTAAGAAGTTTTCTAATGTTTTGGAAAGTTAGAGGTCTTCACTATAAGACTCCGAAAATATCGTTACGATTTTTAAATTGTAAATAGCCTTTATCATCATTGAAAGATGAAAAACTAAAATTAACTTGTACACCTAATAGTTTAGTTTAGTACTACACTAAAATTCACATGTATGTCTGTTTAACATACGGGTCTGATTAATAAACAAATTAACTAAAGTTTGAAAATTTGCAAAACTATCGTTTGGCGACCAATAGTCGCCTCTCGAGCGCAAAGGGTTAAGAAAATCATTTCATGAACAGCTGCATTCAAATTTTTGCACGGTAATGTACGTATCCCATTGCAGGTATTACGCAGGGAATTTGGTGGAAGGGTAGAGGCTTCGTTACATCATCGTTCGTATAGATTAATGTAAATGCGATCCAGATTATCGCTCTGTCTGCCGCCAATAAAATCGTAATTTCAATGCGTTACGGCAAGCGTGCGCGGGCAGTTGATATTCGAGCAATTTGCTTTTGTCAAATTTTAATTCTATCATGCCTTAATTAGGCGGGATAAATAAATAAATTGATGGGGAATAACTAATAAGGAGTAAAAACATCGAGTGGAATACGCGATCATAAATCTTAATATTGCTCGGCACAAAGGATTATTTATAATCAATAATAATGCGGTATAATCGAGCTGTAAACGCGACGCTCGTTATAATCGCATTACCAATTCTATTACTTTAATCACGTCCACCTTTATTCCACCGATTGCCACGATGCTCGTGTTTGTTATTGGAAATAGAGGTAGTGCATTCAATTGTGAAATTTTCTCTGCTACAAAACGATTTTATCGCTTTCTACTGTATGGGAAATAAAAATTAGAGTTAAATATTGTATTACAAATAGACTGCAGATATTTATGTATTTATGGAAAATTTAAACGTTAAAAAATTACTGGCTGTACACAATATACAAAAATGTACAAAATATCAAAGCTAAAGTACACATTACAATATTTGAGCGAAACAGATCTTTATTTAAGTTGGATTTTCTCAAGTACGTTTATAAAAATCCACAGTCTATTCAATTGTACTAAGTTATTCAATTATAGTTCGTCTCACGAAACAAATCAGACATTTTACAGTTAGAAAAGTTCTGCACCGACCTATAAAGTCGAATTGCAGCAAGATTGACCGAAAAAAAATTCATATGCATTCCTTATTGTAGAAAATAGTCAGTCGGGAAATCTTGATTGTATGAAATATTTTGGGTAAAAAGATTTATTGTAAATTTAACACATTGCATGTGGGTATATTTCGCCACGGATTTACTCGTTTAGCGAGCGTTTTTTCGTAAATTTCGTGGGAGTTTGTGGTTACTCGGTAAAATCGTAATAAATCGAAAACTACTTCATTTTTCTCAATGAAACTTTTTTTATTTTATACGTAAATATATGTTCTGTAACCATTTATAAAAAGACATTTTTTTGAATACTACTTTTTTTAATCGTGTTTGTATGATACCTACTTTCCAACACAAGTCTACTAAATACGTACTTTTACGTGATCCGCGTTCCAGTAATAGACTACGAAAAACGTAAAAGTACGTTTCCAGCATATAATGTGTTAATTGCGATACTGAGACATTGAAGACAAATTTGGTAAAGAAGTTGATCGTTCTGCTACTACAAGTAACTGCAGTCGCCTACTATGAATTGTTTAACAGATATTGTAAGCAACTTTATTTATCTTGTGATCTGTATTTATATTCTGAAATAACAGATATACAGTATGAAAAATATTATTCAGTGTTCACGTTGATATATTAAATTAGATAATTTAATGAATAAATTTCAGCGAGACGTCTTTCTGACAACTTGTGACTCTGTGTTTGTTATCTTGAAAGGATTAACGTCCATAGAAGTACTTACGCAGTGATTAACGATTAAATCGTTTAAAAAGTGTTTCAATATATTCAAGATGTTTTTCGCATAAAATAATGCATACCTAATAAGAAAAAACTCAGTGCAGAAATAAATTAAACATTTTTAGATATAAACGTTTAAATATTAGGTGTACAAGTTAATTTTAGTCTTTTCTTTGGCAAGTTCAGAGTTTATTTAAATTTTTATGCCCAAAGGATAATGGATGAAGTAATCTCCCTCACTTTCTATAACCTTTGCCCATCTTTCGGGCAACTGTGATGTCTGATTTGAAGAAACTAGGCTGTTTCATTTCGATGAACTGATCTAAAAATGATTGCAATTTCTTTTTTATCCTGGAGGTCGAAATTTCCTTCCCGGAACCTCCGGTATCAGTATTTGCTCGTGGAATGAGTTACAGAATTCTCACCAAACGCATCACAGATCATTTCTGCAGCTTCAGCGGCGTTTCTTTTTTAACTGAAGTGCGAAGAGCACCAAATGACGAATGTGCTCTTTGCTGAACGCCAGCGTTTAAACTATTGTTTACCTAGATTATGTTGACCAAATCAAGCAGTCTTCTAACGTTTTGGAAAGCTAGATGTCCACACTATAAGACTCCAAAAATACCGTTATGATAGTCAAATTGTAAATAACCTTTTTCATCATCGAAAAATGAAAGACTAAAATTATCTTGTACACCTAATAATATGTACATATGTTCGTCACCCAACCTATATTCGGATAATCGGTTATTTTAAAATTCAAAATTTGAATAACCACATCCTGTTGTACATGCAACTGACGGTAATTGCTTCGAACTGTTTCAAGGATTTATGTTATTGCAGTACATATTACAAGTAAAATACATCAAAAGGTCGGGCTGTGTTTTAATTCAGCTGCTACTTTAAGATCACTTCCATTAGGGACAAAATTTACGGCGCTACTATATATTTAAATAGGGATGCGTGGAACATAATTGTACCATCTCCAGGTTAGTTTAATTAAAATTCCTCGTGATGGATAATAATTACACGATCCAACGAATACGAGACCCGGTAATGAGTTGTTCTATGCCGTGCGGAAGTTTGGTTCTTGAAAAATATATTAGTGTCGGGATTATTACCGACGTTTGTCATCCTCGTCGTTCATTTATGGATCGAGATTATTGTGGCTGGTCCACGCTGAGCTGCGTCGCGTTTGAAATATGCTCGCCGATCGGTTCGATCAATTCAATTAAGAACCTAATACATTATTACTGACCGGCGTTCGGTTTCAGGAATTTCAGGGCATCGATCAGTCAAGCACATCCAAACGATATTACTTTCTAGGAGCTGGTTGATTTTGAAATTTATACTTTGAATACTTCAACGCTCTGAAAGGAAGTAGTATTATCGTATATCAGTTATGTGTACGGTTGCAATTTTTGTTAGAAAGCTGCTTCGAAACCTTTCTGTAACATTGAATAATAATTACTTTGACCCTTCGTTACAAGATTTTCTGAAATTCAATGAAGAGATATTTCCGCTTCTAAAATGTTGCAGGAATATTTTTTAAAAACACACCCAACTCTTTTTTTTACACGGTATATACGTTCTTAGAAAATCGTGGAAAAAAAATTAATGTAAAAATATACGTATGACATACGGTAAATTTTGGTTCCACATTTATGTTCCACAACTTTAAAAAATTGCGTAATATGAAAAAACTAAATATTTTCCTAAAAAATCGTGCAAAAAAGTAATAATGAAATCCATATTACATATTTATAATACAGAAACAATTCATTTTTATTACAAAATAATTAAAATTAGTGTACAGTGAAAATTTAGTCCATAAGTACATACAACGTATAAAAATTTAAATTGAAATTAGGAATAAAAATCAATTTCGCAATTATTTATCGCTATTTGATAACAAGCATGCATATTTATTACGGACTGGATCAAACATGCTATTATCAGTAGCATAAAAAGTTATCAATACAAATTATACTGGAAATTTCATCATAGAATTAAAAAAAACTTTAATTTGAACATCAACTTTTAGAACTTTATTCTAATTATTTATTGCATCCTACGAACTGAACACTTTAACACAAAATATTGTACTGAATAACGAAATGCTGTGTTCAAGTTGAAGTACAACGAGATAAAGAGAAAAGTGATAATAAAATTCGAGTATTCCCCGTAATCCCAGGAATACAAAATAAACAAGCGATGAAGTAGACCAAGTCACTAACACATGTGTGGGCATAAACCGACCGACTTCTAATTACACTGTCGAAAGCAGAATTAAAAAAATTTTTTTTGGGTATTCGTGCTAGAACAAAAAATTTGTATAAAATAGTATATTGGTGAACCGTGTTATTTCAAAACCGTGTAAAAAAAGAATTAGGTGTACTCTTAACATGTAGCCAACCAAATAGGGAGATCTTCCATTTTGTTCTCAACAAAGTGCTACCATTGATTCCACTTACTTTTGTTATTACTTATTGTTAGTCTTGAACCAGTGTTGTTCACAGTTCATCAAATGCATTTTCTGCTTTTCTAAAGTACATTTTTTAACAAATTCAACACTAGGCCAAGACTAACTAATAACAAAAGTAAATAGAATCAATGGGAGATCTCTCTATTCGGTTGGCTAAATGTTAAATGTTGAGGAAAACGACAATGTTAAAAATATATAAACTTATTTATTTGATGTAACAATTTTCTGATCCCATTCACACGTCCTATTCTCAATCAGTCTCCAAAACAAAAGGTGTACACTCACGATCCTCATTTAACTTTTTTCATTCTCTACTCCATTCACTCATATTTTCATCCTTCTTGTTTTTCCATACATTGCTTCTCATTCTAATTTCTTGACCGTTCATTCTAGAATCTCTTTCACACAAACAAACATACACACGTCAATAAATTAGCGATCACCCTCACATTAAACACCGTTAAAAGACCAGCAACATAGATAATACGAAACTTTTGCTTTGTACTTCGATAAGAGAAATACGTTGATGTTTGTCGCGTCTACTTTGTTATACATTTGTTTTTTGACGTTGAATGACAATGTTTGGATAACGTTGAAATATCGAGCTGCGACATAAACCAGTGTGCTTTGTGCGTTCGCGATAGACGACACAAAACTATCCTCGCGTTTATTTTAATTTCCGGTTGGCCGGTGTCTCGGAAAAGCGAATCAGCGGCGGCGCATTATCGCCGGACCGTGTTTCTGCGAACGGCGAAAGTTTCCGCGAATTCGCAAGTTTACAAATGAATTCGCTCGCGTTTCGATCAATAGCGCTGGCTGATGTCGAGTTCGATGAATGGAAACTTCGAGGAGTCGTCGACGGTATTTAACGCAATATCGTTATTGGGCCACTGGGCAGCTCTCTATTTAATTGGAATTTTCCTCGGAGCTTACTTCCGCGTAATTGTTCGCTATGGAACGTTCATTAAAATCGGGGCTAAGAATCGCGTTCTAACCGGCCACATTTATATCGAACCGGCCATTATATATACCTGCCCGCCCCTTCGCCTTTCGATTCAATGAAAATTAAACCGAAGTGGAGCGGAAAATCGTGAGCGCCAGGTGAAATTAAAAGTTGTCCCCTGTCTACGGGGAAGATTGCACGTCCGTATTTCATTACCGTTCGTTTTTTCCCGAAAGCTCACGGATTCGAGGATTCATCGCGGACACCGCGGCAACGAAATTATTCTCCGCGAAATTATTCCCCGGCAAAAAGCAAACGCCATCGCCAGACACATGGCGGCGGTGGCCGTTTTCCCCGCAGGCTCCTTTAACGATCTTCCCCGTTCCTCGCGTTTCTCGCCGCCTCCGCGAGATCGTTTCCCGCAGCAGGACACCGCTGTTTGGTATGAATAACCCATGAATTAGAGGACAATCGAAGCGACGCCGGCTAATTTCGTTACTCCTGAAAGAGATTGAAGATTGCTACCGGTGACACGTCCCCCTTGGCTCGCAGTAATTCCGTTAGGTCCACGGGTTCCGCTAATACGATGGACCGCCGAAGCGGAAGACGGCTAGCTGTAATTAAACCTGACGCGTTTCCCTCGTTTTTCCATCTGTCCTTATTAGACCAGGCCAGTGACGAACGATGCGCGAACATCTCGTCGATTTCTTCTCAAGCAATTCTGAACATTCCGATGTCGACTTTTTCCCGGTAATGGAAACATTCCACTACGCTTCGCAAAAGTATCCTGTCCGAAGCACTTAATTAATTGCTGGGTTGTTCCTATATTTACGACCTGCTCCGCGTGCTCAAAAGTATCGCAAGGTTTAGTTATAGATAATCCTTTTGTAACGTAGTACTTTAATAACATCGTACGAAGATTTCTAACTTCATTAAACCCTTATTTTTCTATTTTTATCATTATGATAGTCTTAATTCTTAAACGTGAGGTGTAAGTACGCGAGAATGGCAAAAGTAGAAACAAGAAACAGTAACGCTTTATTTAACGGTTTAACAATTAATAAAATACTATATAATGAAATAACGACACAACAAATAACAAATAACAAATACGATTGTATAGACCTTATGGTATACCGCTATTGGCAATGAATACTGTGTGTCTGATTTCCGAAAAAATGGTCTTTTATATTGTAGCCTCTGCCAAGGGCTGTCTGTACTTTCGGTGGAGGTGGTGGCACCCTAGAAATTATCGAAGGAAACCTGAGACTCCGCGCGGACAAAAATGGTTGACCGCTCGGACTTTCGGTGTTCGAGGCCCAGATAAAACGGAGTAGTAAAAATGTTTATTGATCGGCTGTAGGCATTTCCCTATAGTCGTTTTAATTACAATATTTCCTTCGAGGCTTTCCAGAGTACCGCCACAAATGTATGATTTTTTCTTACACTTTGAAAAAAATATATTATGTAGACATGTACGTGCTAATGCAGGGAAAAAAAAATTTCTAGTAATTTATTAAAAAACCTTCTGTTATATACCTGCAACACTATGCATTTACTAGAAAATAACACTGATTAATTACATGAGAAAGTCTTTAAAACAATTGTTTGTCTTGGTGAGGCAAAGGGCTACTCTACAGTTCTCAAACTTTATTTGTGTGCATCCCTTGTACCCAGGCATTTTACACCAACCGTGAACACAATTATCAGGCCAGTGACTAACGTTATCTGTTCTAATGTCCTTGAAAGAAAAAAATGTATTGCTACTCGATAAAATATATCATGTAGATAGTGATAATTCTACAACAGTTTGCAGTAAGCAAATATTAATGATTTTGAGGCCATTTGAATGGTATGTTATTGTATTACAACGACATGCATTTAAGAATTAAATATTAATACTTAACCGTGATTTGAATATTTAATTTACTTGCAGCATTGAAGTGTCATAAAAGAAACAATGTACAGTATTTGTTATTTCACTGTTTGTGTCGTGAATTTTTGAACCATTAAAACATATGCTTTTTCAAACTTAAAACCAAAGAATCTCAATTTTCGTATGTGTGTTATGGTTTGTATTCATCAAATGTTGCAGAATATCCCTGCATCCGAATACCCGAATAAATACTCATACTAGAAAAACTTATGTGACTTATTGTTAGCGACCAAAAGGATATAGGATCTTTAAATATTTAAAGAAATTGCCCATATTTTCGATTTCTGCTTACATAAACAATGTTTAATGCAAAAGAAAGTGATTGTTGTATTGTTCGAAAATTCTCTAATAATCTTAAAAACTCTATCAGTTCGGAAATTCAGTTCTCTTAGTTCTCTATAAGTCTCTGTAATATAATTATTATTATACACATTACTATATATCATTATTAATTTTTGCGTGCTAACTGAAAATCAGCTGTACCAAATAAGGAATCAATTCTTCGTGAGTTTAGTGGAAGAACAACGAGAATTAGAAATAGTACCGGAGGTGTATCTGATACGTTTAATGGAAGAGACCGAGGGCGAAACAGCAAGTGTCAGACTTCAAGGTTTTCGGGTGACTGACTTTTCGGCTGACTGAGTTGTCAGTGGCGCATAGACGGGACAAGAGGTCGTGAGGTGAAACGAGAAGAGAGCAGAGAGAAGATGAGAAGAGAAGAGAAGAGACGAGCCGAGACGAGAAAGGAAGGAGAGGAGGAAGGGCGGGGGGTGGGAGGTCAGCGCGTGACAAATGAGGCTGTTTGTCTGAGCCTCGTACACACGGATAACGATCCCCCTCAGAGGTCTCCATAGATCCTCTTTGCTCGCCGTCTCTCGAGCTGTACCTCTCGGTATTCCACCTCGCCACCCCCTTGGCTAACTGGGAAAATTGCGTACTTTAAACACACCTGACTGCCTCTAATTCTCGAGTATGTCGTTGCATCTAATTGACGCGGTAATTAGCGATGAGACGGACGGTTTCGCAATTAGGGGACCGCGACCGGAAGCTGAGCAGGCGAAGAAGCCCACCACGAGCCCCGGTTCGGGAAAAGAAGTTCGCCAGTCGGGTCGATACGCGGTGGTCTTAGATAGGCGCAAGGTCGTGCTTCCGGCATCGCGAAGGGTATTACCTACGTGAAAGGCAACCGAAGCATCGACGGCGGCACGAACGTGTTTGGCATCGGGGAAGCTTCGTTAATTAGCAGCTGTTTCGCCCGCAGATCCACCTGTAATTACCTATTATGCGGTCGCCCAGTCGAGGCGGCGACTTACAATTAGCCGTGCGTCAACGTCTCCCTGCCCTTAATTAGCCTATCGATAAACGGAAACGGGAGGGGGCGGCTTCCCGTCACGTCGCTCTTCCCCTTGAGAACGCGAAAAATGAAAGACCAGGGTAAACCTGATTTGGGAAACGAGCTGTTAGCCTGACGTCAGATTTCGCTTCGCCACTGTAGATCATGATTTTTATAAAATTCGCTGTGCATTAGTTAACGCTAACGAGGAATAGACGCGTCGATCGATCACCGAACTGTGCGTCCGCATGATGTTTTTGGACTATTCTAAAATTTAACGCGGTTCCGAATCGTTTGCTTATACCTTCGATTGAATTTCAGAAGTTTTATTCATAACACCCACCATTTGAAAGTCATAAGAGATCATTGTGGGTAGCCTTGGGCGTTATTCCAATAAATTCTAAATCGAATTTAAATAAAATTCATGGAGAAAGAAATTTATCTGCTTGAACATTTTAAACGACGAGCAGAACTTGTTATTCAAATTGACTTTTGCTCGACTCTGATCGAAGATGTGTCACGGTTAAGGTTCTTTGAAGGTGAAAAAGGTTACGCGTTATATCGTTAGAATTCAAGGTCACCTTAAAGAATATAGTTCGTTAAATAAATTATTGTTATTATCGCTATTTGAAATCACAGCATTTCAACGATGATTACACGTATTATTTTTCAGTATGTTCTTTTAATGTTCCATTAACTCAAATTATACAGAAATAAAGTTAACTAAGTACACCTACAATATTAAACTAAATTTACTGTGAAACGTTGATTATTTGAATATTACCTAAAATAACATTTTTATTAAGATATCAAATTCTTTTTAGGAACTGTAATATGTGCTAACATTTAGATGTTTTCTTATTACATCTAGTGTCTGAAAATTTGATTACCTTAACAGATTTGTCCTTCCAATAATTTGTATAATCGACAACAATTCTGTTTTTATCACTAAAATTAAAGGTGGCGAAATTAAGAATACTGTTCTCGAAAAGCGAAATTTGAAGTATCTTGCAAGTTTTTAGTTTTTGCTTTCTTCGTACGAAGCTCTACGAAAAAAGTAAAATTGGGGTTTCATAATAAAAGTTTCAAAGTAACTCCCCGAATTTTTTGGATAAATTACTTTCCGCGTAAGACTGAAACAACCTTGGGGTGATCTGGGACTTTGGCGACTTTTCCCTATCCTAAACCTAACTTTTAAACTATATCTATTGCAGAGGTGGCGAATGTGTGACTGAGGGAATAGATGAGGGTGAGAATGAGTGTGAGTAGTGAAGATTGAGAACGAGATGATTGCTGTGTGCATATGGGTTGTGTTTGCGGAGTGAGCGGCCAAAAATCAAATTAGTGACCGAAATTATGTACCCAGATAGTTAAACGATTTGGTTAATGACGGTTCCTCAGCGCCGGGTCATCAGTCTTTATTGCACTCCGCAATAATATATTTCAAATAACGAGACTTTTAGGTAAACCCCTGGGTCCTAGGATTTTACAATGTACAACCCAAAATCAACCCTTGCGTGGGCCGTACCTTCCCTCTCCAAGGATGACCGGCGAATCATCTTGTTCTTGGAGTGGTGTCCGCTCGCCCAAGGGCATGTATACAGGGTGTTCGGACAGCCCTGGGCTTAAATTGAAAGAGTAACTCCCTGAGACATTCTAAGACGAAAATCAAGAGTAACGATTTTGCATTTGAGGCTTTGTTTACGAGTTATAACTAATTAAAGATATCGTTTAATCCGGACCGTTCGACGCTTAAGAGCGGGTAACCGAGGCAACTCGGTCGGTAACGTCGCTGAGTCCACAGTGATGCTCAAGAGTCGAACGGTCCGGATTAAACGATATCTTTAATTAGTTATAACTCGTAAACAAAGCCTCAAACGCAAAATCGTTACTCTTGATTTTCGTCTTAGAATGTCTTAGGGAGTTACTCTTTCAATTTAAGCCCAGGGCTGTTCGAACACCCTGTATATTGATAGCGCTTGGCAGGCGGACGAATACTAATAGTCTATCATTGAACTCAACCGTATCGTTTTTCGTTTTGCAAAAGCCACAATACAACACACAAACATTTCAATTGAACCTTCAATCTATCACGAATAAAGATCATCAATCATTTCCTGCACCAACCTTAAATATTCGAGTGTTAAGTTGCCGCTCGAAAGTGCACAACATTTTAATTTTTTAAAACACTATTAAATTCATTGTGCGCACTGTACAGAGTCCACGAGGAAAGTGATCGGTGTAGGCCAACGATGAATACAGGTTACAGAAGGTTATACGGTTACGAATGGTAAGTATAGGTTCTGATGGACTCTATATGGTAATCGTCGGGCGACTGGTCCGGCTCTCACCTTTTTGCTTGCTTGGCCCGTCGACAAATTTTGATATACGTCCCGATCGGATCTCTCGGCAGAGAGAAGGCACGAGGAAGCTCGAAGTTGACCAGGAAGCGGAGGTGGAATAGGACGTCGCGATAATCCGCGAATAAATTCAAGCGGTGCGCGATCTTCTTGACGCTGGGGTAATTTATCGCTCGGCCCGCGGTTCGAAGGCGCTTCACGGCGATTTCCCGACGATTCTAGTAGCGTCGGTTGCGGGGCTTTTTGCTTTCATACCATGGCCCTCGTTAATCTCTCTTCCCGTCTTTCCGCCTGGATTTCGTCGCGTCTGATTTACACACGGCCCGTGCCTGTTAAAGTTTTTGGCGAAGTCCGAGGCTGAAACTGTGTATGACCCGTCGTTCTGGTTATCCGATTATTGTGCACGGTGTTTGACTAAACTGATTGCGAGTACAGTAATACATAACATAAATTATGATCAGTGATTTATTTGTTTATTTATTTCTTTATGGGTGTAAACCATTTATTATACTAGGGCAACAGATGCAGTGGGTGATATAAAAGACAATATGAGAATTCAAGAAGATGTAACCAGACTTTAGTCTTGCTGCAAAAGAAATTATAATATTTACTTTTAAACCAACGTAAATGTTGTGTTATGCGATTCAGTCACAAGCAATTTACACTATATTTTAACTCTTTGCACTCGAATTTAATATGACCATGAATTACCGCCAAATCGGAATTTATTTTTTTATTCAATCAAAACAAAACTTTCCCTGTTAGGTCTTGAAAAGCACATAAAATAAGAGGATAAGTTTAGTTTTTAATATTACAATAGCTTAACATATTTTTTAGTTTCTATAGAAAACCTTTGCCGTTTTTACAACCCATAGTTCGCTAGTCGTAGCAGAAATAGGACCCAAGGAGTCATTACATTATAGCCCGTTTTTTCCTTGGTTTATGGTCAGTCACATTTGGTGTCAGAACCCTTAACTTTAGCCGTTAGAGTCTTTGTTTGCAATTTCCATTCATGTCAAGGTACTCCTTAGGTTTATTACTCGCTATGGTCTTTTGGGAAAACCCTTCAACGTCACAGATCTTACCACTTCCACTCGAACATAACTAGCCAATAAGACATTAGTAGGTCGTTTTCCCTCACCTATAGCCAAATATTGTACGCCCACTCCGAGTTTTTGTAAAATATGAAGTGTCTTCGAAGAGACACTCTCGTCACAACTTTGAAACGGTTTACACCAAAAATAAAGCCTAGTACGTCCGAAGTCGCAATCATTCATTTAGATACAGTCCACTCTAGCACTCTAGTTATACGCGTTGTTTAATCGTCGCTAACACTGCCGACGCTGCAACGCGCACATTACATTCCCAATACGTTATTAGCACACTTAGCTGTAACATTTCATGAGTATAATTAAAAAAAATGAAAATTCCACAAAATATTTATTTATACACAATACGCTGAGACATACGAGCGCAACGGTAAAACTTGTGATGTAGCATATACTGAAACATACGAGTGCAAAGGGTTAACTATATCATCGACGGCCGTACATTAGCTTGTGTAGATAATATACGTGATCTAGCCACAGCTTTTTTCTCAGACTTATCTTTTGTTAACCACATGAATAGAATAATTAGCGTTGCATTTAAGACTGTTGGTCTTATAAACAGAAGTGGCATCTCACTTTAAAAGCATCAATACTCTGCGATATCTGTATTGTACACTTGTCCGTTCTAAACTGGAGTATTTTTTAGTGGTATGGTCACCATATTACTCTCTTACCAAATCTATTTCATCGAAAAGCTGCAAAACGGATTTTTAAGGCTTGCTGAGCGCCATATGGGCACACCAATGGCAATTTCAGAGCACAATTATTCACAAGTACAACAAAAATTAAAACTTATGCCATTGGAGCGTTGTAGGATCCAAATGGAGCTTTCATTTGTTCATAAAGCAATAAATAATTCAGTTGTATTCACTGAAATCTGTTCGCTTTTCATAAAGAATATCTACAAGGTTGCTACAAGGAATTGTCTTCTTCTATGTCAACCAGCTCTCTACGCCAAGTCAAATAGTATAAATCGTATAATAAGTAATGTTAATAATTATGGCATCCATCTAAATTTCTTAACTTTGTATGAAGGCTTTATCAAACATTTATTTCACTTTCTTAACTCAAAGGAAGTCTAATTATTTATATATATATTGTATATTAAAGGATTTTTGCCCTTTTAATAAAGTTATTATTATTAATATGAAGATATTTGTATAAATCGCAAAAATATGGAATAATATATTATAAAATTAAATAAGAAAGGAACGTCTATTTTCTCAAAGCTTCTCACCCTTTCTGCCTTATGGCTCCTATTTGAACTATCCTATCCTCTATGATCTCCCTTCCCTCATTTTTTTATAAATTTGAATTTAGGAAAAATACACACCGTATACTTGCATCGTACTTTATTTATTGATATAAATCAAATTATAAATTCATTGAACTGAAGTCAGATATTTTATGTGTTTATAATTAGTAAAAACATTTAATGAGATTCCTGTGCTTAATTTATAATGTCTGGTTGTAGATTTGTCAGTGCTAGTCGAAGATTCTCTCCATTGATTAAATTCAAACGATTGCGTGTTTTTGTTTGTAATTGCTTTCCTTGTCAATCATTCGGATAATGTAAAAACGCTCTACATCCATATACCACACACTCGCTTACACACATGTGTACACCATTAATTACATTTGCAATTAATTACCCATAAAATAAAATTAATTAAATAAAATAAGCTTGGGGTTCACTGATCAGGTTCATGGTCCATCAGTTCTCTCATTTTTTCGCTTGGCTCCAAAAATCCGGTGTCCTGTCTGTTGAGTAATGTCTGTACTATACAATTGCAAGGAAGTATTTTTAAAATAGTGCAGAAATTGAAATTGTATAGAACGGTCCGTTCTCTAGAAGGCTTCGATGGCTACTGTCATTTGTTTGGTTTTCTACTTGCCAGCACTCTTTGTCCTAACTCTTATATCTAATTGGGCCCATTGTCTACACTTAGGTCCTCAATGGTTCAAACATGGCTATTGTCAACCCAGTCGGTAAGGTTGCTCATCATACTAAATCATCGATAACATTGAGAGTCCAGCCGATGAGTTTGCTGAACCTTCAGCATCTGATAACCCTGCTTATCATCACCAATCCTTGAATCACCAAAAACTTGCCACTCCTAGCTAAAACCGAATATGAAAACCTAAATTTGTAAGAATAAATCAGTGTTCTGAACTCCACTTAAACCTTCGTGTAGTCTAAATTGTCTAAATCCTGGAAAACTGTGGTATTCCCTCGAAGACGTCTATATTTATTGTGTGACTGTGGACTGTGACTAGACTGTAGACTGTAGCTAATCAGACCTATGTGTCTTCTTATCAATAAACTCCGTTGAGAAATAATTCCCCTTTGTAAATTTTGTCTTCAAAATGGAATTAAACGAGCATTCCTAAATTGAGGGCATGAAAAAATTTCAAGGGGATTAAACCGCAAGATCTTGATGACCAACCAACGTGTTCTAGTGAAACTAGGTGATTGTTGAACGTTTATAGGAATTTTTAATAATCTGTAAGCATTATTGATTAGTGTAGCGATCCATAATGATTTCTCTTTACCTAGAGACGACTTATGTGGGGTATGACAAAAAAATTATCAAACTCTTTAGCAATGTCATCCATTGAAAAGTGTGACACTTAATCGGAATGACCTTACAAAATCAATTTGCTTTTTCATTCCACGATTATACTTTATATTATGTTTTATAAAAAGAAAAGCTCAACTTCATCGTTATAAAATTTTTTTAAAGCAGATACGATTGAGTCGTAACAGTTATTCCAGGTATGCGCGTCAATCGCTTTATAAAATACGGATTAAAGTGATAGTGAATGGGTAAATGAATCCAGAAAACAAGTGGAATTTGGAAGGAAACTGCATAAGCAATAATCGATATCGTGGAACGATAAAAATGGCCTGGGTTGTAACGTATAGTGATATCGTAACGGTTTGGTGGTGAGAAAAAGGAAATTCAAGATCGTAACTCGATCGGCTTTCTCGATCTTCGCTCCCCTTTGTCTTCCTTATTCCGGGTAGATAAGAAGATGAACTACGATGATGATATCCGGCACTATCGATACTTTAAACCACTGTACCTCCTTCGTTATCCAACCTCCCGAATCGAAAGCTTGATATCCTTTATCGTTCGATTCCTCTCACAAATGTTCTTCTCCTTCATTTAATTTCCACTGGCCACACATACTGACTCAAAGGGATTCATCCTCTCAAACTATATTCCGTCCAACGAAACGAGGTAGTAAAAATAAACAAAAGGTTCACGCGATTGGTGCTGCGGCAGTAGTTAAATGGCCGTTTCCTTACTGATGGTCCTCATAATTAACCCTTTGCGGACGAGTGTCGGATATATCTGCCCAACTCTCGCGCTGCGACTGACGTTTGTCTGTCGTAAACGACACGTATAAGATATGCATGGGTATACTAGCCTAAGAAGTCAAATTGGCCTAAATTTGTTTGTTTATGATTTTGTTAGACTTTATGAAAAACTTATTTAAATACAGCTTTAGTTTTTATAACACAAACGCGCAACGTGACTATTTTCTTTACTGCTCCGTCCGCAAAGGGTTAAGCCCAGGCGGAATTTTAACCCTCGTCATACTATTTAAACGTGCCGCCTGGATTCCTTTGGCTTTGAAGTAGAAGACACTTCACCAAATTAAGTGGACACTCAAATCCACTGATTACACCGCTCACAGAAGAACCCGACAATAAAAAATTAAAAAGAAAATAGCCAATTGATCTCAAATGAGGCTTATGAGGTCTTTTCAATGGAAAAATCCTCATCATGCCTGAAACGGCCTACGTATTAACACATCAGCCCATAGAATTTGTATTCTAAAAAAAAAGTGTGGACTCTTATTCAATACAGATTTTGAAAAAAGTAGCTCCCTATTTCTTTATATTTTGATCCATCGATCCTGTCCTACTCATGCGTCGATCACGTTGCCTTATCTGCTGTCTCGTTCCGTTGGATGGACTGTAGTCAATAGATTTATCCAAGTATCATAACAAATTCTCGTGCATCGTGCTATCTATTGTAGAGCTTTTCTATTTTCTACCATTATTCCTTTAATTTTTAGCCATTTTTCCTTTTTCTTTTTTCTTCTTTTCTATTCATAAACTACTCATAATCGTTATCTACTTTATCAATATGTATAAAATACTCAACAGATGTAATACTTGAATTAGTCACAGTCTATAAATAAACGTTAATACTTTGCTAACAATTCCGTTGTGGAATTGATTGTAAATTCCATGGAGGAGATTAATATTTGTTTTCTTCTTAACTCATTCACTGTCAGGCAAATTTAGAGCGTCTTGTTCTGAGTGCCAAGATTTGATTTTAAGGAAAATATGGGTCATTGTTTCGACAATAAAGAGTGATATTAAATCTGTTGTTTTAAAAAAAAAATATTATATAAAATATTCGTTCATCCTTTCTAGTAATTCGTAACTCAAACGGCTGTAAACTTATTCCGTTCCGTAATTGCAATCGATCTGTACTTGTAGCACAAACTACGAGATATCTCGTAATTGGAAGTGAACGAGTTAATTAGCATTGTTTATATCCGACTACGACGAAAGAAGGTCAAGAGACGCGGTATTACGTGCTCTTTCAGCGTAAAGATCTGCTTTTTGTTCGTTTACCGTCGTCTGGGATTTTGATTAGATCCTTGGTTGCACGTTTCGCGCTTATAGACACGGGATATGCAAATTGGATCGCAGTATCTCAGCTCGAGCCGCATATGCGGATGTTGGATATTGGAAGGGAAAGGCACTGTCGCGGCGTAAGTCGGCTGGGAACATCGGAAGACGAGAAAAGTTCTGCGGGAGAGGAATTCTTCTTGCACCTTTTAAAGAGATTCCGCTCAATATCTTGAAAACTTGCGGGAATACCAACCTCCGAGTAACGATTTCGACGTTACGCTTAAAGGAGAACCGACGGTCGCGCCTCCTCCTAGCCAGTGTCACGGTCTACAGTTGCACGATGTAGACGTTCCGAGGGAATACCGCAGTTTTACAGGATTCGGACAATAATGACACGTAGGCTTCAGTAGAGTTCACAATGCTAGTTTCATTCCGGTAAATTTTGGGTTATATATATGGTAGTAGCTAAGAGTGGGGAGTTTTTGGTGGTACAAGGGTTGGTGATTCAAGGATTGGTAATTCAAGGATTTGTGGAACAAGGATTGGCGATTCAAGGGTTGGTGATTCAAGGATCGTTGATTCAAGGATTGGTAATTCAAGGATTGGTGATTTAAGGATTGGTGATTCAAGGATTGGTAATTCAAGGATTGGTGATACAAGGATTGGTAATTTAAGAATTTCTGGTACAATTGGTGATTCAAGGATTGCTAATTCAAAGATTGGTGATTTAAGGATTGGTGATTCAAGGATTGCTAATTCAAAGATTGGTGATTTAAGGATTGGTGATTCAAGGATTGCTAATTCAAAGATTGGTGATTTAAGGATTGGTGATTCAAGGATTGCTAATTCAAAGATTGGTGATTTAAGGATTGGTGATTCAAGGATTGGTAATTTAAGGATTTGTGGTACAAGAATCGGTGATTCAAGGATCGGTGATTCAAGGATTGGTGATTCAAGGATTGGTGATTCAAGGATTGGTAATTCAAGGATTTGTGGTACAAGGATTGGTAATTTAAGGATTGGCGATTCAAGGATTAATAATTCAAGGATTGGCGATTCAAGGATCGGTGATTCAAGGATTGGTAATTCAAGGATTGGTGATTCAAGGATCACTGATTCAAGGACTGGTGACGAGAGGCAAGGTTATCGGAGTATGACGGTTCGGCAAACTCATCGGCTGGACTCACAACATAATCGATGAATCAGCGCGATGAGCAACCTTATCGGCATGGTTGACACCGGCCTGGTTACCCCGCAAGAAAGGAGGAATTTTATTTGTGGAAAAATTTGAATCGTCGATCAAGCGATGCTCCTCCCATAATTCAAATACCCTCGGGAGCGACCAGCACGGTGCGAACCGTCAAGCATACGGGATTCATAAATATAGCCGTTGATAAAGGGGACGGCGCACGAAATGGATGAACCTGAAGACAGTGTGTGGCCTAAAGGACGAGGCCGGGACATCGTATTATGGTGGCCGATCGAAACCGATAAATCATTCGATGGTCGGTTCTCGATGACGTTCGCCATCGATCATTCGTAATTCGCAAGAAGGGATCGTTGACCCGTCAGGAAGGGTCGCATCGGGCCTAAACTAATCGATATTCGACCGTTAGGCAGAGACATTTAATGAAGACCAATAAGGCTTGTGATGCGACATTAACGATGTATGACACTTTGCTTTGACATACTGTTGCTCATAGCCGTGCAGCGGAACATGTCGCGTTGACCAATGCGTTCGCTTTAACAAGTTTCCAATTCATCGGCAACGAACACCGCCGGACGAGCTGTGATTTCATTTCAACTTGGTGTCGACGGTTTTCTAAAGGGAATTGCCTAAATTGTATCGGACATCTACAGTAGCTCACGGTAGTATTCGAACGCTCGCCACTGATATCTTTAACAATATAAATACATGTGTTGATTGGTTTAGGTATTGTAAATATATTAACACTTTATCGACCGCGTAATTTATTGCACATGCACTCCCGATCGACTCATTTTGCCGTGGATGCATCGCTAATGAACTGATCGCAATGATTTTCTTCGAGTAATTGATAGTTTAATATGTCTTTACAGTATACATACATACAGTGGCTCCAAAAAGTATTCGTACACTGTATTATAATGAAATTCATCTACTTCTGAAATTCTGATTTTAATGAAACTTTATGTGTGTACAGAACATGGTGTATCCTGCATGAAGCAATCTTTTTGACGTCAAAATATCTTTTAGGGGGGCTGATAACGAATCACAAAATTTCAGCGATTTCTCATGCTTTGAATACGAGCTTTTCTGTATTCTTTTTTATGGCAGGGCGATAGAGTATTAAAAATTAAACATTTTCTATTTGAAAGGTTTTGCTTCATCAAGTACCATTACAAAGCTATCTTTAAAAAATGAGAGAAAACTCAGAAACTTCAATGCTGGTTTCACCCCTTTAAAATGGCATTTAGATGAAAAGGAGAGATTAATTCATACGTATACTATTACGATCTACATACCCACAAAGTTTTATCAAGTACTTCTATCAGACTCAGAATTTTAGGGTTAAACGAATTTATTTGGGACATAGTGTACGAATACTTTATGGAGCCACTGTACGACATCGCTCGAAACAGTCACCTTTGTGTAAGGAAACATTACAAAATTTACAGACTAATTGTAAGCATGTAAAAGCCGACTAATAGGCTTCCGGTCGATAAAGTGTTAACACGTTCGTGGACAATAAAAAGCTCCGTGAGGTGCAAAAATAGACACGCGATTTTTTTCTAGATTAATTGTGATATCTCTGATATGTGATTAGACACATTTTGTAAGAGTAATCAGAACATCACATTTTAACAGTTGTATTCAACGAATGATATAGCATCCACGACAATATTTGAATCGAGATTATATAAAATTAAATCAATAATTAATTGGTTTTAAGATTTGAATACTATAGTGTCCACGTCATTTTGTATCACAATGAAGCATTCACGTCCGCGAACGTGTTAAGATGAAAGTGTTGATATTATGTTTACAAAATTTAATGTGAATTGAATAATATTTATAAAAGTTAGAGAACATTTATTGTAGAGGTGTGCAAAAACGAAGTTACAAAGGCATTCGAACGTTTGCAGATTAACGATGTTTACACTGAATTTATGCAGTAAATGATATGATCGACGAACTCAGTTGATGCTGAGACTATATTCATTAAGTTTGGTGGTATAATCATTTAGAGTTATTAAAGTGTAGAGTCATGAATTCGAAAAAATCTGAAACTCAAAAGTGCGAGCGGGAGTTAATAGTAAGACTTTATAAAGAAGGGAAATTTTACAAAGAGACGAGTGATCTTAATAGAAGTAAGTTCATGGTATATTATATTTTCAAAAAATGTAATAGTATAGAACGAAGAGGTTAACAAGTCGAGAAGTAAAAATAATTATCTGTGAGATAAAAAAGAACCGACAGTACCAGCTCCAAAATTTGCAGATATGGTGAAAAATGTATTTGGGAAAGACGTTTACCTAGGCCTTTGTCGAAGATTAATATTATTCAACCCACTTCAAATTTTGTAGACATAATATTGATATTTCCCTCTTAATATATTCACAATACCTTAAACAATGAAGTTTAACACATGTATTTATATTGTTAAAGATGCCAGTAGTGAGTGTTCGAACACTTTCGTGAGCTACTGTATGTGGTATTCTACAATTTTTTTTTTTATTATTAAACATAAGTAGGATAACGTTGGAGATTATTCGAATAAACTGTTATTCGAATAAGAATAACGAATAAAGAATTAGTCGTTATTTGCTTATTTATTATTCAAGTCATTCCTTATTCATTTGGTAAACCTGTATTCCTTATTCATTATTAATCATTTCTTATTTGCGTTTGTTCCCAACAAATCGTCATTGACAACCTCGTTAGGAAGCAGTGTTTGTGTTTACAATGTATAATAATTCCGTGAGCATTTAGCTGGAGGTTGCGATGTATTAACTTTACTCATTATTTTCGTAATTATCCAAGTGATAAGTAATGTTACGTTTATTACGGTTGACATAAAATCTAACGATATTATAAGTAAAACTGTCTAAAGTAGCTAATACTCTTTATCTATATTCTTATGAATGTAAATATTATTCTTCCCTTCAAAGCTTTTAAATAATAAATAAAACATAAATTTTGATTTATTAGTTATTCCTGAATAACGAACAACTGAATTTTTTATTAACCGCAAATAATAACTAAATTAAACTAATTCTTTATTTTTTATTCTTTATTTTCGGCTATATCTTGTTTCATATGTGCTGGAAACATTTAAAAGAATTAAGTTGATGTAAGCTTTGATCCATTAATATCTATATCTGTAAAATTATTTAATATCATAAGGAAAGTTGAAGAATCTGTTAATAAGATACGTTAATATAATATTAATGTTATAAATGACGTATTTACTAATTATTAAACAGACTTTAAACTGTTTCTCATCAATAAATAATTCTGTTTTTCAACCTTCTTTTTTATTATGTGTTAATAGCTTTCTACTTTAAAAAAATTTAAGTATTTGGAAATCAATAGCTACCCTTTAGGTAACCAGTTACTTAAATAGCAAATATATGAAATTTAATTTATTTTATGGAAAATAGACTACATACGTAGTAGCAGGTGCATTAAGTACCTATAAGGATTCAATTTGTAGTATTAACTTTTATGCAAATAGGAGAGTATCAAATGGGAGATACAAGCAGCAATTGTACGTGAAACGTCAACGAAATGTACTCGAAGTAATGTGCACATGGTGCGCTAGTTTATCTTGATATTTGTGGCATTTTCTCGATACATAAAACAGTAGCATCTACTTATGGTCGTAGAACGGGCAAATGTTCCGTTGAATGATAAATCTTGAGTAAACAGAGTAAAATTTATTTAACTTAATTTTATTACCATTTTCATACAATTTTTTTTAAATATAACTAGACATAATTAAAGTACCTCTTTTGATTTTTATAATGAAATAAGTATAAATCGAACAAAAATATGTTTTCTTCGTGTAAATGAAGAATATGTATTATGCGATATAAATATTGGTCAGCAAAAGTTTTAGTACGGTCACAAAATGTTATATGTAAATACTCGAATGTAAAAAAATGTATTTTTGAAGCGGTTTATATCAAATTTTGTTAGGTTAGTTTGAATGCCTCAAAAACACGTGTCTGCGAACATACAGGTAATCCTTGAATAACATGATTAATTGGCTTCGCATCACAGAAAACCGTGCAGCTCAAAACTTTCGAAATTTAAAAGAATGTTCAACAATTTAACATAATTCTGTTTAAAATACATCAATCAGAAATATAGGATTTATAAAAAATTAAATAATTATAAAACTCTTAAAATATAAAAAAATGTTCAACAATTTAACACAATTCTATTTCAAATACATCAATCAGAAATATAGGATTTATAAAAAATTAAACAATTACAAAACTCTTAAAATTTTTAAAAATGTTCAACAATTTAACACAATTCTATTTCAAATACATCAATCAGAAATATAGGATTTATAAAAAATTAAACAATTACAAAACTCTTAAAATTTAAAAAAATGTTCAACAATTTAACACAATTCTATTTCAAATACATCAATCAGAAATATAGGATTAATAAAAAATTAAACGATTACAAAACTCTTAAAATATAAAAAGATGTTCAACAGTTTAACACAATTCTATTTCAAATACATCAACCAGAAATACAGGATTAATAAAAAATTAACTAAGAAAATCTGAAATTATAAAATTTCCAAAAATTCAGGTAAATGTTAACAAACATAATAATTGTTTTACTATTTTTTTCCCGATGTTTGGGAGCTACAAAATACAGGACTAAACAAACTTTTTACAACAATAATTTTGTATAAGTTATATACGTATCCGAGTTTATTTGCAACGGCTGCTGGGATGGATTGATCAGCGGAGATTAAATTTTATTTCAACGTGTTGCCGATTTCCAGTTCAAACGAACGGTCCCGTAAATTCGGGTCACCGACTCGACGTTTCGATTTTTGTACAAGTCAACTGGTCCGATTTAACTGGGTCGTGGATTTCACGGAAAAGCGAAATAACGGCGAACGGTGGTGCGTTAAAACACGATCTTCGGATTTAATGTTGTACTATGGGTTAACGGTACCGAATGAAATCTAATATATACAGTAAGGGGCAGAAGTATCCGTACCCTATGTACCAAGTAAATTCACGTAACAAAAGAATCATGTTTTAAATAAAAGATTGTATGAATGTAGAGCATAAAGGAGTGTATATAGTCCATTTCTTTTTGCTGATAAGAAATCTGTTTAAAAGGATGGAATTCTTTTTCAGTAGAAAGCTTCAGCATTTTTTCGTTTCTTAAATTTAGCTATTCTTGGGACATTTTTTGCAGAGGGCGATAAAGCACTAAGACCTGAACATTTTTATAGGACAAATTTCGCTATTAAAATAAATTTCGTCATTACGAAATTATATTTTAAGAAACTGAAGAGAAAATGGCACAGTATTAACGGATGATTTCAGCTGATTTTATATCATTTAAGGCCTTGCATTAACCCTTATTTTCTTTATACTACTGTAATGATGCAAGTTAGAGCAAAAGTTTTTTCATAAAAAAGATTCAGCTTTTAGTGCTCTATCGCCCTGTTTACAAAAAAGCTATAGCAAAACTGTATTTAAAAAATGAGAAAACGCTGAAACTTCCGGTGCTCAATTTCATCCCTTCAAGGGATTTTCTGTCGATAAAAAAATGGCTTCGTATGTATTCTGTTGTGCTCTATACACACACATACTTTCATTAAAATCAGAATTCTTTTATTACGCCGTTATTATTATTACCCCGTAACATACGGTACAAATTGTTTTGTCTCTCACTATAGATACTAACAGTTGGCTCACCACAGTTGTATTTAGCATTATTTTGGCATTTATTTGCATTGATTAGTTGATGACCATTAACTAATGCTAAGTTGTATTAAATCCTCCATCATTTCATGGATACTAAAAAGTATTTGATCACTTTCTATTTTCTTTAGCGCTTAATTTCGCACATTTTTTTGGTTTTGAACAATATCAAAAAGTTCTCAGTAATTTTTTTGAACAGTATAGCAGTGATACGTAACAGTAAGTGCACTTAGTATTATAACTTATAATATTTTGAGAAAAACTTGTATTTATATATTGGTAATAAACAGTAGTTGAGTATATGTAGGAAAATTTATTATACTTTTAGCGTCACTTGAGTCATAGTTAATGAATTTAATTTGCAGAAAATGAGTTTAACAATGGTTAAAAGAATTATTTTTAAATTTCTTCTTGTAGTTAATAGTTTATAGAATTATTTCTTAAAATTTGTTTTATATCCGGTTTAGCAATTTATGTAAGTGATTCAAATATATTTTAACAAGCAGGTAATACGAATAAAACTGAAAATAGTTTTTCGTCGCTTTGAAATGACGAAAGGAAATGGTTATCAATGCTGTGAAGAAACTATAAAATGCAAGGTTGTCGAACTTGCGTCGAATGTTTTCTTTCTTATTTGTTAACGATAAAGTATAATCTAATACATGCATCAATTACTGTTAATCTAAGTATGTTATTTATCAAATATTACAGTACCTATATGTCAGAAGCTTTTTTATTTGTTCTTAAAAAGTATACATATTTGTGTATTAATAATGTTTCTTAATTTTTCCATTCATTCATGTTTTTATCATTAGTTACTATACATTTGTTTTAGATCTTTTATATAGCAATAAGTATCTAATATTAATTTGTGAATAAATTAATACTATTATGTAGTTTCTTTAATTATGCAACTTATAGTAAAAATATAATTACGTGTAGTTTCCCTAAAAATTACGTACTGTTCGTTGTATGGGTAGAACGGGATGATATATTTTTTTAAACACTTAAATGATATATTTGCGCACAAAATATTTGAGAAGAAAATTATAACAAATTATATGAACACAAAGAATATTCGCAACTCTCATGGCTTAGATATATTCTATTATTTCTCTTCCTTTACGCCTTCCTGTCACTCGTGTTTATTCTACTCTTCCTTTACACTTTCCCGTCACTCGTGTTTATTCTAGTCTTCCTTTACACTTCCTCTCTTCGATTGACTCTCGCTCGGACACATTTCATAACATACGGTTGCTCATGCAAGTATTCGAATGTCGGCTGCAGAAATTTTATAGCATAAAAGTACAGTAAAACCTCCTTTATCCGAACACCCATCATCTGAGCATTATTCTCAGACATTCAGTTCGTAGGATGCAATAAATAACTTCAATAAAGTTTTTAAAGTTGATGTTCAAATTAAACTTTTTTCTAATTCTATGGTGAAATTTCCAGTATAATTTGTATTAACAATTTTTTATGCTACTGATGATAGCATTTTTGATCTAATCCGTAATAAATGTGCACCCTTGTTATCAAGTAGCGATGAATAGTTGCGAAATTGATTTTTATTCCTAATTTCGATTAAAATTTTTATATGTTGTGTGCACTTATGGACTGAATTTTCACTGTACACTAATTTTAACTTTTTTGTAATAAAAATGAATTGCTCCTGTTTTATAAATATATAATATGGATTTCATTATTACTTTTTTGCAGGGTATTTTGGGAAAATATATATAGTTTTTTCATGTTACACGATTCTTTAAAGTTGTGGAACATATCCCCAAATTTATCGTATGTCGCACGTATTTTTTACACGATTTTTTTTGCACGATTTTCTAAGGAACGTATCCACTGTGTAAAAAAGAGTTGGGTGTATTAATCCTTAATACATCGAACAAAATTTGAAATTGCAGAACTGGGAGGGAAATAGATTTGGGTGTATCTGTATCGCTTCATCGATAAAAATTAACACTTTACCAACCGCTCATGGACTAACTTATTCCCGACTGGCTCACTCACTTTGTAGGTGATACATCATTAATGAATTGAATACAATGATTTCCTTTGAGTAATTAATAGTTTAATATCTCTTTACGGTATATACAGTGGCTCCAAAAAGTATTCGTACACTATGTCACAAATAAATTCGTTTAACTCTGAAATTCTGAGTCTGATAGAAGTATTTGATAAAACTTTGTGGGTATGTAGATTGTAATAGTATACGTATGAATTAATCTCTTCTTTTCATCTAAATGCCATTTTAAAGGGATGAAACCAGTGTTGAAGTTTCTGGGTTTTCTCTCATTTTTTAAAGATAACTTTATAATGGTACTTGATGAACCAGAACCTTTTAAATAGAAAATGTTTAATTTTTAATATCCTATCGTCCTGTCATAAAAAAAGAACACAGAGAAGTTTGTATTCAAAGCCTGAAAAATCGCTGAACTTTGAGATTCGTTATCAGTCCCCTTAAAAGATATTTTGCCGCCAAAAGAATTGCTCCATGCAGGATACACCATGCTCTGTACAACACATAGTTTCATTAAAATCAGAATTTCAGAAGTAGATGAATTTCCTTATAATACAGTGTACGAATACTTTTTGGAGCCATTGTATATACGATTTTGCACAAAACAGTCATCTTCGTCTAAGGGAACATTACAAAACTTACAAACTGAAGCATGTAAAAAGCCGATTAATAGGCTTTCGGTCGGTAAAGTGTTAACAAAAACTGCCGAGAATAATAGTAATCGTGTTTGCAAATTTTGCTTATGAAGTTCGAAACAGTAAACCTAAAAGTTCGAAACCGTAAACCTAGTGTTAAATTCACCCACCCTAGCACACATAAAAAACCAACACATACACGTTGATCGTCCGTGTTATGGATCCGAGAATAATGTTCGAAAGGGTGAACATTTCGAATTACCGTTAACTTGTATCGCATAGCATAATCTAGGGAAACAGCTATCGCGTCCACGACAATATGTAAACGCGGAGGGGTCGTTAAACGGCAAGATCGTCGTGAGTTGACGAAAAAGATGTGATACTTATCGCGAGCGCGTTACAACCGTAACTTATCTCTCGAACGAGAATATTATCTCAACTATAAATTTGAGAGGTGGTCGAGCAATTTCATTGATTTACCGAGCTACACGATGGGGTTGCTCGATGACTGTGAACGAAGGTAAAGAGCGTATAGAACTCGGTCGCATCGTGGAACTTTATTTATTCGCTGCGAATGCGAGCCTGTCCGTTGGCTCATTACAACGACACATTACCTAAATTGCGGACAATTCACGGAATCATTTGTTGGCAACCCCTTTCGCCTCCGAACCACCGAAATTTATAGCGTTCGCGCGCATGAGATCGCTCGCGAACATAATCCCTGTCTCGCAAGACGAATGCTTCTTCCAGGAAGTGTTCCCTCGTCCTCCTTGGCTCTCGTCGTTCCGTCGTTTCGCTCGTGCGATTGTCCTGCTGCTTTACCATATTCGCAAATCATTTATACATACTTAGTTACGATCGCAGATACACAGCTGCGCTATCTGACAGGAACTGTAAGTTTCGGCGGAGGTGCTTCATCAGACAACCAGCCGCTGTTCGCAATTTTGAACTACTAGAGAATTTAAGCTGTTGAAGGTTGAATTTGTTAAAGTGAAGACAATTTTTCAATAAATCTTAATTTATGTTCGAGAAGATACTTCAGAAAGATTTGTCAGAGCGAGAAATGAAAATTTTTCAATAAATTTTAATTTACGTTTGAGAAGATACTTTAGAAAGATTGGTCATAGCGAGAAATGAAAACTTTTCAATAAATCTTAATTTATTTTTGAGAAGATAATCTAGGAAGGATTTTAAATCAAGTAACATACTTATTTTCTTGGAAACTTCTTATTAAATTTTATTCAGAAAAATTTTCAGCTTTTCAATTAAAAATGCTTCAATTAAAGAACAGCTAAGTATACACATATATAAATGTTGTCTATAAAAAATTTATAAAATGTTAAGTGTTTAAGAAAACAAGCTTTTCAATGTAAAATTAAATTTTGTCATTCGAAATGCCATTAAATACTTTTCACGTATAATAATTAAGGAAGCAACAATAACAGTATGCTTTTCGATCCCTTTTTTATGGTTTGGAACTACTCGATTAACCATTGTCACTTGGCTGAATTAATAAAGTTCTTTGTAAGTGTAATATAGCTTTCATAAAAAGTGAACAGAAATATGAGGCAATTACAAAGAATATTGTTTAAAAGATGATTATGATGCATTTGGATTAAAGAAATATCCACGTGCTATACATAAAATTTAGACATGCAAATTTGGTGCATATCCACAAATTCAATCTTTTATAAAAATTCGTAAATGTAATAGTCTCTCGTGAAGCATAACACGTTGCCGCACATTTTTAAGTTGACGATCACCGTCAGAAACACATTTTTTTTTCGATTGTTAATGACTGCTAGATGAAATCGAGTGTAAGTTGGATGTTTGAAAGTGAAAATTATCACATTTGGCCACAGGTTTTCCCAAGAAACTTTCGACGGCTATAACCGTCATTTGCTCATCATGTCATTTTTTTCTCTTTCCGAAGCAAATGACGGCCGTGACCGTCGTGACGACTATACGGCATTTGCCTTACTAATTCAAAATGATTCCTACGAATGAAAGTGAGTTAATAGGTGTAAACTTAACACAAGAAAATCAGTTTGAAACAAAATTATCATTTGTAATTTATTTTGCTTATAAAATAGTGTAGGAATGCGATCGAGCGGATGCGAGTTTGGGAAAGTCTGAAGAGTACTTGAGTTGGGCGATTGTCGTGCGAACGCAAAATGTTTGGGCTCGAATATTTCTAAGGCGTGAAAGATGAGAACTTTGGAAAACAGTGTGACTGAGAAATTCTGGGTAGTCGTGACCGAATGCGTAGAGTGAGAAAGGTTGACAATTAGAATGAAAGGAAACGAGTGTTTGGAAGAATATATGACGGGGAAAATGCGAGCGCGAGTCAGAAAACTTTTGACTAACGTAAAGAAAGGTTTTGATTGTGAACGTAGAAAGAGTGTTAAAGTTGCTAAGTTGTAAAGTCGTTTAAGTTGTTTTTGTTAAATTGTTTTAAATATACTGTTGTTAATATTTTACTCGCTTCACTTTTATTTTTCACACCTGAATTCCATCTTCTGTTCTACATTTTATAGAACATTTCCTATAATAGTATAATAATAACCGCATAAAAGAACAATTAATATGCTGTCTGGCATGCTATAACTTTTTTTCTAGATGTGTTACTCAATAATTAACAAGTGTATGTGTTAGTACATTTCGTACTAACGCTGTTCATTTTTTTATTGATTAAAATGTGCACGACGGCTATAGCCGTCATTTGCCTACATATTGCCAAAGATCGGACGGTTATAGACGGTCATTTGCGGCAACGTGTTAAAGATAAGTGATCACCATTTCAAACTTGATCGGAAAACGAGACAAGAGGTTGCCTTTCCTCCTCGAGGATGGCTAGCAGCTAACAAAATCACCAGTGAAGTCAAGCGGAAAGAGTCGTTGAACCGTGGGCATTTATCGTGAATCGGATTAAGCTGCAGTTGTGTGATCATTGCTGGCCGAGGTAGATGCTTTTCTCAAACGCCTAGCTGCGGTGATTTAAACGTCGCGACGTCCAAACCGCGGAAAACTCGCAACCTGCTCGTATAGGTTACGAGCCGCCCGATGCAACTAAAGTTGCGGCCACGGAAATAAATCCGCTTTAGTCCCGCGAGAAGAGACTGATTTATTTCCGGAGGAACATTGGACTGTTCGCGGCTAGCCGGCACCTTTGCTCTTTTGACTGCGCGTTGTTCGCCGGAAAGAGACCGACTCCGAGCGCAAACCGCAGAGTTATTCTCACGGACAGACAGCGTCGACTAGTTTTTGTTGATGATAAATGAAAAAGGTATCAATATAGTAAAATTCAACTGGCGAAACCCAGTGTTGGAAATTGAATACAGAAATACTACGAAGCAAAAATTAACCATAAACCAGCTTTGTCTTAACGTATTTTCTCAAGGGCTTCTTCCAAGAAGCTATGCTTCATCTGGCATTTTAGAAAGTTCGAAAACATCGAGAAACAGAACAATGGGGCTGAAGGACCTGGATGGGGTTGTAAGAATTTCGACCACTGCGTTCTGCTAGTCTTGTGACAAAACTCGCTAGGTGCGGTCAAAATTGCCCTTCCTCGTGCTAATAAAAGTATCCATAAATTATCATAGTATTATTTCACAAGTAAGAGTTTATTTCATTTAGCAATATAAAACCCCATTCCCAATACCCAGTTTATATTTATTTATGTTGCGTCCTAACGAATAAACAAAAATCAATTTCCTCGAAGAAATGTTAGGGAGACTGAAAAGTAATGCTGTTTCTGTCATTCCATCTCTAGATATTTTACTCAAAAACAAATTGATTTTTATCGATCCGGCATTGAAAATGTGCACACTAGATGGCAAAAGGAATCTGCTTTTGATTCGTGAACGTGCATTTCTGTAGCTGTTCAGAGGTACGTCATATTCCGTACGTAGTTACGACTGAGCATCACTGTGTAGTCATTGATGTTACCTACCGTTTTGCCCTGTTTGCCTGCTCTCAGGCGTAAAATAGCCCGTTCCTTTAATTGCTTATAACTAATAAACAAAGCGTCAAGCGCAATATTGTTACTCTTGATTTTCGTCTTAGAATGTTGCACAGAGTTAATTAATTTCAATTTTCTCCCAGTTTCGTCCGAACACCCTGTATATACAAGTTCTGATCGGTCCCTTTCTATCCCTGTATCTAAGACATGGGTCTGCTAGGTAGACTTACTGATGAGTCCTCATATATAGCATAGTTTTTCCATATACAGGGTGTTCGGACAGCCCTGGGCTTAAATTGAAAGAGTAACTCCCTGAGACATTCTAAGACGAAAATCAAGAGTAACGATTTTGCATTTGAGGCTTTGTTTACGAGTTATAACTAGTTAAAGATATCGTTTAATCCGGACCGTTCGACGCTTGAGAGCGGGTAACCGAGGCCACTCGGTCGGTAACGTCGCTGAGTCCACAGTGATGCTCTTCGTCTTAGAATGTCTCAGGGAGTTACTCTTTCAATTTAAGCCCAGGGCTGTCCGAACACCCTGTATATCATAGTTTTTCTGTCTGTCTATGCTAAACAAATAACTCCCCTAATATAAGTTAGCACTTAGTTTCATATCATATTAAGCGGTAAGCACAATTATTATTGTATCTAGTTTAAGATCGCGAGCGCTCTAAGCTAGAGCCATCGACCTCATTGTTATTTCTATTTCCTTTTTGTTATCCTTTTATACGTTATGGTTTATTGTACCCCTTGTTTTATATTATTTAATTGTTCTGGCACAATAAACGTACGTTATAAAAAAAAAAAAATTGATAAATCCTCTAGCAGGCCACGGACGAAACACCCCTTCCCATTCCTTCTCACTCCTTGTCTCTTCTCTACAACGGCCACAACTCGTTAAAAATTTATGTATTTGAATTTAATGTAAGAGAACGACATTACTTTCCGGTCCCCCTAATATCTATGTGAGGTCGACATGTTAATATATCATCTAACATGTTAATATATTTATAATTAAGAAAAATAAAATGAAAATAAATGGAAAATTAATGAAAAAATCAAGATAGGAAGGAAAGCTATCAAGAGATACGATTTTTGTGATACTAATGTTGAAGATGATAATTTTATAAAAGAAAATTAATATAAAATTAATTATTTTCATAATTGTTCATATGTTAATAGTTTAACGATTCAAATTTGTAAAAAGTAAGTTTTACAATATTTTAAATTATATTTCTAATTTCATTATAATTAAAAAGAGCAATTTTTTCTATTCGTTCTTTTTAATTTAATTAATTTTTGTAATTCTTATAAATGTTGTTTATACATACTGTATGCATAAGAATCCTAGTTCTTAAAATTTAATTGCACGAGTCTGAGAAAATTAGAAGCGGTTATATTAATTAGTTATTAATGGCGTTGAAAAATAACTATATAATTTTCAATTATATTTTTTAAGTGACAACCTCCATTATTCTTTTTTGCTCTACTATTCCAGATAATCTTGGATAATTCTGTGTATTCATTTTACCCGCATCAAAAGAGGGTTCTTTTGTTCATGCGAAAGAGTCACTATAATTCGAGGTATCGTTTACTTTGACAAGGATGTTTCAGGGAGTTTCTAGGTAAAAAACGGCATTGTCCACCGGTGATGGGTGCGTTCTTCGGTTGAGAGTACCATAAGAAGTTCGTCGCTTCTAAATAAATAGATAGAAAAAGCGTTCGATATTTCATGATCGACGTATTTCTCTGAAACGTAGGAAGACGTAAAAGAATATCGCTGAAGCACTTGTGGAGCCATTCTTGTTTGATAGAAAATGTTACCATTCTACTATAATCGTCACTCCAAAATCTCGCTTTACATTCGTTGGAATAACAATTTACGAGGTGAAATCCTGCGTGATCTCGGGATGCAGCCGATAAACCAGGCACATATACATAGGTATACAGAAGCATATACATATAAGGTTATATCTTGAACAGCGGTTACCGCGGGGCATAAAAAGATGAGATACCGAGAGAGGCGGAAGAAAATGCTGTCATGTACAGGGTGTCAACAAATTCTAGGACGCAGTTTGGAGGGTCTATTTATTGGGAATGGGGTTTTGTATTGCTAAATGAAATGAACTCTTATTTGTAAAATAATACTTTGATAATTTATTTAATACTTTTACGTAACACAAGGAAGGGCAATTTTGACCGCACCTAGCGAGCTTTGTCACAAGACTAGCAGAACGCAGTGGTCGAAATTCTTTCAGCCCCTTTGTTCTGTTTCTCGATATTTTCGAACTTTCTAAAATGCCAGATGTGGCTTAGCTTCTTGGAAGAAGCCCTTGAGAAAGTACGTTAAGAGAAAGCTGGTTTATGGTTAATTTTTGCTTCGTAGTATTTCTTTATTCAATTTCCAACACTATTATATTGCATTGAAATAATATTTATTTCTTTATTTAGATTTAATGTCTACTCATAGTTTGTCATACGTACTCGCCACACTCTTTATTTATTATTATTCCTTATACTCCATACTCTATGATAATCATACCATCACAATATCAACAGAATTGCAATTCGAATATTGGCAGCAAAACATGTACGATTAATGGGATCAGATTGACAAAAATTTGGAATATAACGATTATGGAAGAAACTTGATATTCCATGTATTCATTGAAGAAATTGCTAAAGCCTCAAAATCGTTATACGATTTACTTGTTTGTACTTTTAATTTTATTTCGTTCAAAAATAAAATTTGAAAAAAATTTGGATAAAATTGTTTTCCACGATTTGTAGGCTTTCACTTCGCTGCTATTTACATACGATCACCAACACACGGCCTCCCATGTCTTTTATAAGTAGCTACATCTGTTACTTTTTGGCTCATTTGATAAACAAGACCTAGTTAAGTATTTGTTGGAAATAAAATACGTCCTAACGAATAAACAAAAATCAATCTCCTCGAAGAAATATTTATGTAATGTCGAGCTATTGACTGAAGAGGTTCCAAGAACGGGTCAAGTGTTTAACCCTTACTACGCTGTATGTAAGAATTAGAGGACCCTAACGAACTGTATCCTTTAGCCTTTTCTATTCATTCGAGTCTTGCCTCTCGCTGTGTAGAGATCAGGTTCAGAAAACGATATACCGTCCTTTAGAAATAAAGTTTAGTGAATTCTTAAAAAGAAAAGTTATCTTTATTTTATTCCTTTTTAATCCATAATATCCAATAGTATTCATCTCTTATCTCCTCCTTACTTATACCGAATTTCGTGACAGTTAATTTCCGTCATATTTTTACATAAAAGGCGGAAATCATAAAAGGCGTCAAAAGTATTTTAACCCTTAACGAACGACCGCATTTTTCTAAAACTATGACCAGTAGGTCGACGGATTTTTAGGAAATTAAGTGCTTCATTTCCAGAACGAGAAAAGGTGCATAATTAATATCGCTTTATTGGATTTTATGAAAACTTATAGTAATAATAGGTAGTATATGAACAGATATGTCCATGCAAAAGAATACTGAAATGAAAATTTCAGAAAAATAATAGGAATCGAAATAAACAAATAGATGCGTGTATGTAACGTATAGATTTGTATACATTTATAAATTTATTTTTTATAGATTAACGATATATTTATACAAAATTACTTACATTTTTTTTCGGGTGTGATACTTTTCTTTGCCATACTTTATAAGGCTTAAATTATGGATAGAAAAAATAAAAACAGCACACATGTACGTACAACTTTGTTTCTCTTTCTTCTAACAGATAGAGTTTCGAAAATGACGACAACAAACTTTATTGACCGTATATAAAACGATGTATTTTCGCTCAATCCTCGGAGAGGAATGAGAGGAATGCGCTCCAGAGCGTGACAAAAAACAATTGCCGATCGCCCTTAATTGTTGCATGTATAATTAAGGCCAAACCTAACAGATATCCTAAAATATCACGTCATGCCGCGTGTATGGCGGCATTCGATTTTTTTAGAATATTTATAATGTCGCGAGTATGGCGGCATTCGGTCGGTAAGGATTAACACTAGATTTACAAGCAAGAATTTCGTGAGCAAGATTTGTAAAAAACAATTACTACTATTTTTAGCAATTTTTGCAAACACGGTTACTACTGTTTTTAGCAATTTTTGCTGATTCTTATTGATGAAATGAAACGAATACATTCAAATCTACTTCCCTCTAATTTCTGCAATCTCAAATTGTATATGATGTATACCTATTTTTTAGTATATGTGTTATATATTAGAAACAGATATGCAACAAATATCCGTAAATCTGGCGTTAAGTATAAAAATTCTTAACATTTAAAAATATGCAAACGGGTATACAAATCGGTATGCCTGGATAGCTTTAGAGATCAGTGGAACGTTTCTTGGATCAGTTGGCGTATCTTTCTTTCTGGTTCGTTTACAGTTGATGTCGACGGTTGCTCATTCTCCTGTTTGCTCTTTCACTTCCGCTAAAATGCTCCCATGGCGATACCTAACGTTCCAGCGAGTCGCCGGGCGCTTCGTAGCGATACACCGGAGCAATTCATTTTTGTCGGATAATCTGTCGAGCTTGACGAGTCTCAGGCAGATATTTTATCGTTCTGAGCTGGCTCGACCAACGCGACGTTACGGTACGATAGCGAGGTCATAATTAATTATTCCAATCTCGCGTAATGGAAATTTTCCTTGGGATCGAGGGAAGAAGGTTAGCAAGAGGTAACTTTTACGGAGTGTATACAGTAGCGGACAAGAGTTTAAGACCGTAGTAAGTCAACGGAAATAAATTAATTAATTCATAAGAAATAGCATAATAAACAAAATTTATATTCTATGTTAACCGTTTGCGTACCACGAGCCGCTTTCGCGCTCTTCCGATTTCCTGTCGAGAAAACCCAGTGCATTTGACCGATACAGACAACTGACAGCGCGCTTACAATTTGCCAAAATGCGCTCAAACTTTTAGACGCATGTACGTCGCATCGCCATCACCTAGTATAAGAATATATATATAATAGTATTTCATAAAATAATAAGTTACAAATTAAAAATATGAAAAATTTAAAGGACATACAATATTTCGGCACATAATCAAAGAAGCGCGATCGCGCTCTTCGGCTTTTTTCAACACATGATCGAAAGAGCGCGATCGCGCTCCTTGGCGTTTTTCGATCGTGTTTTTTGAAAACCCTTTGGTACGCAAACGGTTAATTAAAATTACTTAAATCCTTAGCTTCGAACTTCCCGACCCTCCATAAACGACGGCCGTTGGGCCTTGCAGCGGCCCCGACAAATACTTTCTTATACGCGCGTATCCTCGACTACAAATAATTTGATCTGTTTGTTATGTTTGTTATATTTGCCACGTTTATTGTTACACAAAAACATATACTAATATTTAAGAATTTAACCCTTTCGCTACGGGAGGATTCTTCGGCGCACAACTTCCGCTGAACGAGCCGCCATGTCAAAAGTGTGCACTTACGGAACAATTGCAATTGCCCGTCGAACGTTCAATACCGCGGAATCTTACGCAGAGCGTAACTATAATCGGTCGTAGAAAGGAAAGGGTTAAAAAATTATCGCATTATGCAATAATACTCTGTTCGCGAAATTTCACGGGGTGACTATAGTCACCGCTCGTAACGAAAGGGTTAAAAGTATAAATTGAAAAAGGTGCTTGTATACACTGTATTCAATTTTTTGGCGAGCAGAACGCCGTACACAATGTGTTAAATATAAAATGACTTTATTTAACCCTTTGCACTCGGCTGTCCCGTCTCATGGGACATCGTAATCCTAGCATATGATAGTTTTGCAAATTTTCAGACTCTAGTTAGTTTGTTTATTAATTATACTCAAATAATCATATATGTAAATTTTAGTATATCACTTAACTAAACTAAATGAAGTTTAATATACGTGAATCATAGTAAATATTTCGAATTTGAAAATTTTTGAAGTTAGTATTATAGGAAAGGTTATAAATGAAAAAAGGAAAAGAAAGAAAAGTGAATAAAATAATAAATATACGTGTATTTAATAAAACTAAAACGACACAAACGAACACAAAATAACAAACTACGCTTATGCTTCGCAAACTACACAGTTCTTTTCTCTACGCTGGCTACTTAGCTTCTCACTTCACCGTCCAATACTTTCTGCCCCGCGCTCGCATTTTCCCCGTCATATATTCTTCCAAACACTCGTTTCCTTTCATTCTAATTGTCAACCTTTCTCACTCTACGCATTCGGTCACGACTACCCAGAATTTCTCAGTCGCACTGTTTTCTCAAGTTCTCATCTTTCACGCCCAGAGACACACACCAAACGTACCATCTTACAATACTAACCCTTAAATCTATACATTACCACAATATTGTTAACACGTTGAACGCCACGTCACCCATATCTGGGTGACGGCTATGTTTCTTGTAAACGGTTGACACTTTTCTAATTAAAACAAGATTTTGGAGGTAATTTATACTAATTTTATTTGTAACACAATTATGATAAGTATATACGACATAAAGTAACAATAAATTATAAAGTAAATATAACATTGCGCTGTTTACAGTCCGAGTCTCTGGTTTGGGTCCTGGGGGAAACTCCACCGATTTACGCTGGGCGTTCAACGTGTTAAACACTAACGGTCACCTCTCGAGTGTAAGGGGTTAAAAGCACCTAATCTTACTCACCTCCACGTAGCTTGGTTCGTTCGATACATTCTTTTATCTACCCTCTCGACTTTCTTTCCCTTTTGCACTTCGTTCTTTCACTTAATCATCGAAAATCACGTGCACTGTATACCCTCTTTGTTCTTATCCGCGCTTACATTAAAGATTCATACCGTTCGCATACGATTTTCGGCTGCTTGCTTGATCTTCGGCCGCTCATTTGATTTTCGACCGTTCGCTCCACAAACATACACCTTGTTCTCAATTTCCAACACTCATATGCATTCTCACCCTCATTTGTTTCCCTCACTCACACATTCGCCATCTCTACAGTATTCTGCAAATACAGTAAAACCTGTTTTTATGCAGTAGATAGGGATCGCACAAAAAATAGTAGGAAATTTCATAAATAATTATGTACATATAATAAACAACTTTTTACGACATACTACAGAAAATCTTTTTTATGCGGCGGAGAGGGACAGCATAAAAAAGTTGCACTTAGAAAATACGTTAATTATTTACTTATGTACATGAGAAACTGCTTCCAAACAAAATAAATAATTAAATTACACATGAAAACATTTTAAAAACGTAATTTTCCATTGTATACATGGAAAAGTTTTCAAAATACACATTACATAATTCACTGCTAATTCAAAATCGCTTTTGTCATACAATTTCAATTAATTTATTTTTTGGCACTATAAAGTCAGTGATCAGTTTTTGTAATGACAGTCGATTGGTCAGTTGCTTGCAAACGTCACGATAGCCAGATATGCATGATCGAAGCTTTTGGAATTTCAAATTCCTTTCGGAATTGGGATCTGTTTTAAGAAAAATTTGTTGGAACGCTGGATCCCTGCATATATTTTGTCCGCTGTCATAGAATCCGGTTCTTCTTGTCCATCTTCATAATCTATCAAATTATTCATAATATTACTATCATTAACGTAAGTTTCATCCTCAATCATTTCGACAAGATCATTTTCGTTGAAAATAATTGAATTAATAATTGAATTATCAAGAAACTGTTTAAAACAAATGAATAAAGCGTCTTGAAGTGTATACTATGTATAGGTACACTGACAGAAAACATTACAATGGTGCCAACGCTGTTGAAATTCAAATACCGCACAAAAAAATTGCGAAAAAAAAATCGCACAAAAAACATTGTACAAAAACATTGCACAAAACAAATCGCATAAAAAAGGACCGCTCGAAAACAGGTTTTACTGTATAGCAATAAAAATGAATATACAGACAATATTTGAAAACCATAAAACTATGTTTTATACTGCCCTTCCGTCTTAAACTTTTGTCCGCTACTGTACACGTTGCAGTAGTACTTTTAGATCGAGTTGCTATTTGTTTGACTGCGGAAAAATTGAACTAGCAACGTAGCTGCTCGTGGCTCGCAGAAGTATCGAAGCAAATTTGCCGTTCTAAAAGCTCTCAATGTAATTACCGTCATACCATTTCGACGTAATGATCTCTGCAGGTGGTAGAACCTTTATAGAAAGACGCGAGTTAGCTTCGTTGGAGTTTTGCGTTCTGACGAACATTATAAATACATCAAATATGTTATATATGTGTTATATAAATAAAAAAATATCATATTTATAACAAACAGATTGTCGATTTTTATGGAAATTCATATCTTTATACTGTAGATTCAGATTGTAGAAACTAAATTCAGGGTAAAGCTAGATTATATTTATCGATTGACAAAAACTCTTCATTATTATGTGATCTATTTGTGTGATATTCATATTTAATTAAAATCGTTGTTTATAGTTTATATTAATGTGTAAATGTATATATACTACATACAATAGCAGTCATGAATTTAAAACGAGAAAATACTATAAAACAGAATACCTTGGTTTTATTTCTGTCATTAATAGGGTAGTATAGTACTCATTGATTGATACAAAGCATAAAATTTATTTATTATAATATTTTTCATATATAAATGGGTAACTGTGAAGTTTAGGTTCTTGCCTCAAGAGTATGTCATCGAATTAGTGAAAAGTGTTGGTATATTTTAGCAAGAACCTCTTAATTTATATTAAATTGGCAATATTGACTGCATGTTGGTTACTACGAGGTGTCGCTTTGTGATGTACTTTTCAATATGTATGTTTTTCGTGAGCGTAATCATATTCGAGTGAGAGATAAGAATATTAGAAAATTAAATATAATCCCAAGTAATTATTTGAGTTTTTCTCGTATTTTCTTTATAATTAAGCATATTATTATGTTTTTCACAACAAAAAGTGTAATCTTCATATAACGAAAAATATGCCTCGGAGATACTAATTAATTATTGATAACAGAGGCGATTGGACGACATATTAATAATAAAGCATCTTAGTATACATCATGAAGAATATGTGTATTTTTTTTTTTCTTACTTTTATTTGAGACGAACACGTGATTTTAACGTGCGAATAAAAATGTCTGTATTTTCTAAATGTACAGTGGCGGACAAAAGTTTAGGACTAAAAGGTCTTAAAAAATAAAGTCACTCATATGTAAGAAATAACGCGATAAATGAATATCGTGTTTTATACTAATCTGTTAACAAACAAAATGGTTGCATAGACAATATTTATAAACCATGGTATTCTGTTCTGTAATGTCTATTCGTTTTAAATTTACAGTAGCGGACAAAAGTTTAAGACCAAAGGGTTGAAGAAAGTAAATTAAGTAATTAATAAGAATTTATAATATTCTAACTAAGTGAAATTAGCAATTTTATACATCGACCTACATAAATGACACTGTGTGTCACATATTTCTGATGCCGGGCTCAGGTAAGAAAATCGGGTCGTCACATGTACAGTGGCTCCAAAAAGTATTCGTACACTGTATTATAAGGAAATTCATCTACTTCTGAAATTCCGATTTCAATGAAACTTTATTTGTGTACAGAGCATGGTGTATCCTGCGTGGAGCAATTATTTCGGGAGCAAAATATCTTTTAAGAGGGCTGATAACGAATCTCAAAGTTTCAGCGATTTTTTACGCTTCGAGTACAAGCTTTTCTGTGTTCTTTTTTAATGACAGGGCGATAGAGTATTAAAAATTTAACAATTTCTATTTGAAAGGTTTTGGTTCATCAAGTACCATTATAAAGTTATCTTTAAAAAATGAGAGAAAACTCAGAAACTTCAACGCTGGTTTCACCCCTTTAAAATGGCATTTAGATGAAAAGAAGAGATTAATTCATACGTATACTATTACGATCTACATATCCACAAAGTTTTATCAAATACTTCTATCAGACTCCGAATTTCAGGGTTAAACGAATTTATTTCTGATATAGTGTACGATACTTTTTGGAGCCACTGTATGTAACGCTGGTAGCAAAAGGGTTAAGGACGAGAGAAGCGAAAATCTAAACACTCGAAGGTTAAAGCTACATCTTCTCTCGCCAGGTTTTTTAGCTATATGACAATAAACTGAAATTCTAAACTCAAAATATGTATGTCTAAACAGTCATAACATACAATTCTCTAATTTTTGTTGAAAAATTTTAATTTATTTGGTTCGTTACCAAGGTTGGTCGTTAATGATCAAAAGGATCTCGAACTGAGAATCTCGGTTATTCATTTTATCCGATTATAACATAAATCCCACCGTTACACGTGCGAGATTCTTAGAGCATGGTCGTAACCTAAAATTTTCTAATTTTTATTGAAAACTTCTAGTTTATTTGGTTCATTATCAAAGTTGGTCGTTAATCCTTTTAGTGCCGAGCAAATTTATCTAATTTGCTAAGGTTTGGGAAAAAGTTCATAAAAATAGAAGTAAGAATGATATTTACAAAAAGAAGCATATTACGGAATAAAAGAAAAAAATGAAACATTTATAACGTTTTATAAATTTATTTTGAGATAGAGCTCTCTCGCGATGCAAATAGTTAGGCGCCATGGCATATCCAACGATGTATCGTCGTTCGGCACTAAAAGGGTTAATGATCAAAAGGTTCTCGAACTTAAATTCCCGGTTGTTCATTTTATTCGGATATAATGTGAATCTCACGGTTACACGTCCTTTGAGAATGGTTGTAACATACAATTTTCTAATTTTTATTGAAAAATTCTAGTTTATTTGGTTCATTATAAAAGTCATTATAAATAAGTTCATTATAAAGTTCATTTCAAAAGTCATTATAATCATATATAATGATCAAAATGAAATCCTACACTCAAAAATAATCTTCATTTCGCGTCCGTGTCATAAACTGAGTAACGGATAACATGTTGACGCATGGTGTGTTTCAACAGTATGTATAATTCTCTTGGCCATTTTTTTCAGTCCCTTTCGGGATTGTGCACGGGACACAGACGTGTCTGGGACCTGCACCAGAGGAGTTCTTGCCGACCACGCATGTAAACTGGGTTAAACGCGTTTTAATTATATGCAACCCAGGGTAGACACACGTACTGGTGGCCCTAACATTCCCGTGAACCAGAGCGAGTCTCTCGGTGTTAATTGGTTTAAGATTTATCACCGATGCTATCTTGCACGTGTTGCCTGTCACTTGACAAGTAGTAAGCAACGCACGACTAATCGTTCGCTCCATTTATCGACTCTACATCATCGAAATTTCTAGGGTAGTGTTTCTCAAAATTTTTATAGGTTTTACACCTTTTCACAACAGTGAAATCAGCTGCAAACCTCTTTTAAAATAGTCAAATTATTGTGTGATACATTGAGGGCTACCATCTATAGACTGTCATCCTGATGATTCTTATATGTATAGGAAAATTCTATTTTAATGATTTTAGTAGAGCGAAAGATGGGACTCAAGTGTGAATAAATAAAAGTGAAGTGATTAGAATTTTAACCCTTTCATTACGATAGTTCGCTCCGCGGAGTGACACCATTGAACGAGGCACCGCCCCGCGAAGTGTGTACATTGCATGTCGGTGTTTAGTTATTTGAGAAGTTATTTACATATTTACAAATTTTGCTATTATTATAAATAAGAATACAATTTATTATAGTCAGCACCCGGTGCACTGGTCGTCGCGTGAACTCCGATTATAGTCGGCACACATACACACAGGTCGTCTCGTGGATGCCGGATATACGGCACCCGTAACGAAAGGGTTAATAAATTTATATTTAAAACAATTTAACAGTAACAACTTAAAGGACTTTACAACTTAGCAACTTCAACGTTAAGAAACACACTCTTTCTACATTCACAGTCAAAATCTTTCTTCTACGTTAGTCAAATACTTTCTACCACGCGCTCGCATTTTCCCCGTCATATATTCTTCCAAACACTCGTTTCCTTTCATTCTAATTGTCAACCTTTCTCACTCAATGCATTTGGCTATGATCACCCAGAATTTCTCAGTCGCAACGTTTTCTCAAGTGCTCATCTTTCACGCCTTAGAAACATTCGAGTCCAAACATTCTGCGTTCACACGACAATTGCCCAACTCAAGTACTCTTCTGACTTTCCCAAACTCTCATCCACTCGATCGCATTCCTACATATGTTTTGTTTTTAATGGAGAATAAACAGTTTGGAAGTAAACACAAGAGAAGTGTAGTTATTGTTCTCTAAGAGAAAGTTATTTTTCTCTAACCTATATTAATAGATATGTATATTAATTTATGTACAGTGCACACTTTATTAAAGTAATTATTCTTCACAAATAAGTTTTGTTCTCTCCTTCGTGTGAACAAATCTGTTTTAGTGCTATAAAGGAAATATTTTAAAAGTAGTCATTTTACATTATAAGTTCAACATAATTGACATTTAATTATCTTAATTATCTTAACTGCCAATTACAAGATAACTTGTAGCTTGCGTTCTTGCCTAGGATGCCAACTGGTTTATTTACAATGTTTACTTACAATATTTGCGCAGCTGTGAGAAAATTTGTAGTTTAGTAGTATAAATATGAATAGATGGCCTCCAGAAAGAGAAAAATAATCATGGTTAGCTTGAAAAAAAAACAGAAAATTTATTTATGAATGAAGAGATAATCACGCAATGTTTGTACAATATAAACAAGAAAAATAGAAAATTGTGTAAAAAATACACAATTTATATGCTTTCTGATATTTACTATGTACTGTAATTAAGGTTTTTAATAATACAATGTGAAAACAATTAAATTACCATTTTAAACCGGAATCCTGAGAAGTACCATGACAGTCAACGTGTTAACCCTTCGCACAGAGGTGACTGTTAGTCGTCTAATGATAGTAACTTCAAAAACTTTTAAACTCGAAATATTTACTCGGATTCGCCTATATTAAACGTCATTTAGTTTAGTTAAGTGATCTACTAAAATTTACATATATAACTATTTAACCTCTGAGTCTGACGAATGAACAAATTAACTAAAGTCTGAAAATTTGCAAAACTATTACTTAGTGACTAACAGTTACCTCTCGAGCGCAAAGAATTAATTAGACTGCGGATGTTCATGCAAATTAAATTGTTTATAAGCATTAAAGGAAACAAAATTTAAATGGAGATTGGGTTTACTTTCTAAATTTTGTAGCTTTGAGTACATATTAGACATTTACAAATTTACTGAAATAATACATACTCTGCTACGTTGAGATCTGTGTAATAAGCCTGTTACTATAAGATGTGCTTGATGTAAAAAGTATCTACCTTCAGAACATTTTTTTGACGAACATCACCTTTGTGAAATCTATGTCGAGTGAAATACATGTATACTTGTATTCAAATTAGAATAAAATGTTACATAAGTATGAAATAAATGTTTATACATGTATATATGAAACATAGCGCAATGTATGTGATATGCCATCAATCTTCATATAATATTTTATATTTTGCTGTTTTTATGTTATCACATTCGTAATCGTCATATATTATGACCTTTAACGAGAAAAAGAAATCCGAGTATGTAACTTACTGTGAGTTGTTAGGCCGAAATCGTGCGCGCAATGTACGTTACGTTGTATATTTAGATAAGTTGGTGTTGCATAGTAAAAATAATATACTTGGTTGAATTCAGAATAAAATACGTAATATTTTTAGTGATTATGAAAATGTAAAAATTGTTTAAAATAACGCAAGAAAAAATTTTTTTTAACAAGGAAGACATTTTAAAAAATTTTCTCAAAGTAAAGTTATAGCGCTCATTATACCATTAAACTTTTATCTAAAATATTCTTCTCTGTCTCTTATACTTTAACAGATATACGCGAAAAAGTGGAAGTGTCGATTTGACTTTGAGGTTAGTTTTCACACCCTTAAAGAGCGATTGGGCCGAAATGAAGCATACCGTTATTCTTGTCTTGGATCACTCTATAATCCTACAAAGTTTCATTCAAATCCGTGAATGACAGTTCGCGGTGTTCCCTCGTAAGATAAATTGCAAGTTACAAAATTTAGGGAGTGAAACGAATCTTCAATTAATTTTGAATTCCCAAGTAAATACGTACTACAACTAATAACCAAGCAAACAAATATAAATCTGAAAGTAATGGTATAAATAAATGTAGTGTCTTCCACCTAGGTCTCTTTTTCCGACATTACAACTTTGAAAAAGTAGTGAACGTTATTAAAGTTAGAGTTGTTGCATATCAATTTCTATTTAGAAAGATCTCCATTTAAATTTTATTTCTGCATTAATACTTATAAAAATTTTGATTGGTACGAATATCTGCAGTCTGGTTATCATTAACAATAGTTTCTTATAAGCTGATAGATTTCTGACCGAATAGTTTTTTGAGGTAGGATAACTCTAAATTCTTTCGTTTCTTTTCCTTTTTAATTATCCTGTTCTCTGGAATGCATAGCGGTTTGGCTGGCAGTGTGCCGTCGAGTCAGGTTTTCTCGTTTCTTGGAGGAAATTAATATTTTTTGCAAACTGCAAACGGTATTTGAATGCCGTGCACGAATAGAAAGTAAAGGGCGCCGCTAGGGACGCTTTACCGGGCACTCGGCAATATGTTCGTTAAAAGTTCGTTTACCTTTTTTTTTCTCCGGACAAGGACATAGAGCTTGACCGGTTTAATTGCACAGCATCGAGCTAGTAAAAGGTATTCCACCGAGTCGCTAGTCGAAAGTTTCGCGCTCCCTTTGACGTTCTTTCTGAATAGAAATTGGTATGCACCAGCTCTGACTTTAATAACGTTCACTACTTTTTCAAAGTTGTGATATCCGAAAAAGGGACCTAGCTAGAAGTCACTACATTTATTTGTGCCGTTACCTTCGGATTTGTATTTGTTTGCTTGGTTATTAGTTTAATACGTACAGTGGCTCCAAAAAGTATTCGTACGCTACGTCACAAATAAATTCGTTTAACCTTGCAATTCTGAGTCTGATAGAAGTGTTTCATAAAATTTTGTAAATTTTAAAGAAAACATTTATTATAAGCGCTCGGTAAGATTTGGAAAATACAGTATAAATTAGTGTTTCCTATGAAATAAATTATTAGGAAGCGGTAATTTAGCTTTCGTGATTATAACATATCTAAATATTTATTTGTCTTAAGTTCATTAAATGTTCTATAGATTAAAAACGAAAATGTATACGTATATGTTGTAATTTTTTTAATCTATCCACAGTATTTGTTGAAAATCAATCAATAAGTTTAAAATCGCGGCATTTATGAAGGTCCTGTGATATTAAGATAGTCGTGTGATATTCTTTTCATAGATTGTATGTAATGAGGTCGTGTTCTAATTTCTTTTGTTATTTATTGTCTTTAGTTACCGTGTCTTGTATTACGTTTGCAGTGGCTCCAAAAAGTATTCGTTTCCCTATGTCACAAATAAATTCGTTTAATCTTGCAATTCTGAGTCTGATAGAAGTGTTTAATAAAACTTTGTGAGTATGTAGATCGTAATAATATATGTATGAATTGATCTCTTCTTTTCATCTAAATGCCATTTTAAAGGGGTGATACCAGCATTGAAGTTTTTGAGTTTTCTCTCATTTTTTTAAGATAACTTTGTAATGGTACTTGATGAAGCAAAACCTTTCAAATAGAAAATGTTTAATTTTTAATACTCTATCGCCCTGCCGTAAAAACAAGAATACAGAAAAGCTTGTATTCAAAGCGTGAAAAATCGCTGAAACTTTGAGATTCGTTATCAGCTCCTTTAAAAGATATTTTGCCGTCAAAAAAATTGCTCCATACAGGACACACCATGCTCTGTACACACACAAAGTTTCATTGAAATCAGAATTTCAGAAGTTGATGAATTTCCTTATAGTACAGTGTACGAATACTTTTTAGAGCCACTGTATTTACTTTCGAATTCAAGTCAATTGTAAAATTACTACTTATACGAGGTGCCTAATATTTTATTTGTTGCATTCACAATATATTTAAATCATGCAAAATTTATTATTAGAATTTTAACGTTGCATCGATAAAGAGTCCATGGAGGAGCTGTCATTCAAAAAATGAAGAAAATCCAGACTTCAAACTAAAAGACCCCTGTCATAGATACCAATCGATCAGGTCAAAGAAAATGTTTAAGCACATATTTAATATCATTTCGCCAGAGATCCTTGACAGCGACTAACACCTCGAAGCTCGTAGGCAACGTAGTTCGACCGACCCTCTGATTCTTATTAACATCTTAAATAAACGCTTAGTTGATTTTTGTACGTCGGTTTAGCTGCGAGACCGGTGTATTGTTGCCGAAATACTTCCCGACTTTTTTGCAATCGCCTTGTATGGCGAAAAGATTTTCTCTTGATGAGGTTAATATCAGGAGTTGGTTAGGTGTCAAATTGAACACGATAGGGTTGAGTTGAGTTGTTTATAGTAGTTGTATTCTCTTGATGAGTTGTGCTCTGATTTGTGTTTGTTCTATGTATCAATGCTTTCTTTTTTGTTTTGAATTGATGATTATTGCGCCGCTCCTGCCTGTGGTCCAGACTTATCGGCTAAGAGATGTGAGTGGCGTTACCTATGGAAGTGAATAGATTAGATCTTGATTGCATAAGGTGCGGGGAGGAAAATGTTATAAAAACTTCCCAACTTGGATTAAATTCTGTGTGTCAATGCTTTACATGGCTCGATATTTATACCAAAAGTGATGGCAATCCCGAACCAATCACAATTGCTTACAGGTATTGTAGGAAGGGAGGGCTGGTAAATGCTTCCCTTCTACCGAGGCAGATATAAGGTCATTACTGCATGCATCCCTACCATAATTTAGGACGCAACAATTGTAATTATTCTAAGAAGTAAGGCATATCATACATATCATTCATATCCACACCTAAAATACTAGATTAATTTTTGTACCAGCCTAAACTTCTTTAACACTTATATTTTAACCCTGTACTTTTACTTTAATTCGAGTTATGTTGTCATACCACTTAAATATCTTTTTAATAGGAAAGCTGTAAACGTCAAAATGTCATCGTAAACGTTCTAACGTTAATCTTTCCCAATTTTTGTCTCACCTTGCGTAATTTGTTTCTCAAGAAAGTTCCTTCCCGTTTCTCCCTTTGTTCCTGTTGGTCCAGCCAATTATTCGTTGTTGTTTCTGTTATAATTAATGTATTCTTCGGCATCATGATGGAGTATTAAAAGTTAAAAATTGGCGCGCCACATATGTCGTAAATCGGCTGGTGCTCGTTGTTTCATCGCGAAGCACCAAAGTGGAACTGTATTATAAAAAAAATGGGCAGTAATTGTAATTCCACAATGAGCGTTGCATGTGCAGGAAAGATGTAAAACAGAGAATAATAAAGTATAGTTAATAATAAAATTAAATGTGATGAATAATTATTTCAATAATATCAACAGTTTTATTTCAGCATTGCCGTTGAAAAGAGAAAAATTATACGGCTCTCCTGCTCGTTTCTCTCCATCGTTTCACGAAGCATGCTCGCAGGGGGTGGCAACGTTGGCCTGCTCCCTTGTATCCAACGTTGTAAGCGGCCTCGGTGCCTTTTCACCTGTTTTTCGACGAGAAAACAAGTCACGCCGCGGATCTACGCGGACGTGGAGCGGGACGTGCGTTTAGCCACGTTCGCGACGACGCCCCCGTAATTTTCTTCCGCTTTTCTTGTAAACAGGAAAACTTTCCTACGAGAAATCTTAGGGAACACCGGGCTTCGCTCCGGTTTCGCAGCTCGTATATATCCGCGTAAAGGTGCTTTATTACTCGCGAAAGTCTTGGGTACAAGCACAGGTATAATGGATAATAATGGGCGATATTTCGTGTTGAGCGCAGTAACGGTCAAACGTTGTTTTGTTTGCCAAGTTTACGACGTCGGGGAATCGAAGCTCGTTCGCTCCTAGTTTCGAGGGAAACCGATAAAAATAGATCTCGAAGAAAATCCTCGATCGCGGCTCGCCTCGAGCAGCCGCGCTCCTCTTATGCCGCGTCCACACTGCTGTTCGCGAGCTGTGCTCGCCAGCAGTGTGGACACTTTCGCGAATAGCGAGCAGCGAGCAGCGAACTCCTCAGCGAACAGCGAACAGTGTTCGCTCGGGAAGCGGTACATCAAAGAAACTGTTCGCGAGCTCGAAGCGTATCTGGACGCGTTTGTAACACAGTATATGGCAAAAGCTAATAGCGAACTACCCATGAATTCAGAGCGAACAAGCTTGTAACTGTTCGCGAGCTCCAGTCTGGATATGCTGCGTTTTCCGTTGGCGAACAGCTCGCGAACCGCAAGCGAGCAATTCGTGTGCTGCTCGCGAGCTGCTCGCAAACTGTTCTCTTCTATGTGGATGCGGCTTTAGCTGAAGTCTGACGCGCGCCTGTTTCAAGAAATTATGTAATCCGTTGTAAAGTATGTTGAATCTTCTATTTTATAACGGAGCTCAAGCACTAATTATGAATAAATTTGTCAAAAAAATACAATTTTTATAATTCAACCGTCTCCCTATCTCTGTTAATTCCTAAAGTATTCGATAAAATATATTTTTATTTATTTATTTATTTATACTGGATTAACCCTTTAGAGAATCACAAGGAAATTATTACAGTGAGATATGGAAGTATAAAAATGGTAACAGAGAAAAGTAAAAATATACAAATGAAAGAGAAGCGTATAAAGATAAGGAAATTTTACAAAGAAGTGCGGTGTAGTAGCTGTTTTATAAAGTGAAGAGATTGGCTAAATAGATTTAGGGTAGGATAGGTGTTGCTAACATTAACCCGTTGAATGCCGTGTAGGTCGCCGGTGACCAGCGCGCTCAAATTGATAGAAATACATAATTTAGAAAAATGTCAATACTTATCAATTTTTCATTATTACCATCGTTAACCCTTTGCGGTCCTATGTCGAGCGTTACCTAATTAAATGTTATATAGCAGTCCAAATTTCAAAATAAAATATTCGATTTGCAAGCTTGCACATAACTGATACATTGAGCCGAATTAAATAGTATTTTTCGGAAGCATTAAATTCCGTTTTATTTGTACGTCAAGGGGTTAATAAAATAGAACAATCCGCTTATCACGGTTTCGATATATTACAGAAGAATTAACGATACTAGAAGATGGTCGACAGCACTAATTATGAATAAATTTGTCAAAAAAATACAATTTTATAGTACTACCATTTCTCCATCGCTATTAGTTCCTAAAGTGTTCGATAAAATATATTTTACATCCCTCTTAGCGTTGCTTGCACCTCTTCAACAAGGATGACGTTCAATAGCAAAAAAAAGTGCACGTATATAAAAAGGGCTTTTAAAAACTGCATTATACATGCAGGTGAGTTTCGTAAAAATTGATAAGAAGCAATCAAGAGAGGCGATGGTAGCGGCATAATTTAATGATATTATGCGTTACACTCGCTTTTCTCACTTCCTTTCATTTTTATTCAACAACTAGCTGTTGTCCACGGCTTTGTCCGTGCGGAAGTATTTTGATTTCAATTTTAACTATTTTTTTGAAGAGATGTCCAATTTTGCAAGCCCTTAACTTTAACTTTAACCAGAAAGTTAAATATTTACTAATTTTTATAGTGCTTGTTTCAAAATCAGTAGATTTTCAAATAAAGTTTCATCCCTTATTTTACCTCCTTGGAGGTTGATTTTCCAAAAACGTTGAAACACGTATTTCTTTATTTCTAACCAAAAGGCTAAATACCAGTTTTCATAGTACTTGCTTTAAAATTGACGGATTTTCAAACAACCTTTCAACCCCTTAGGGGTGGAATATCAAAAAATCTTTCCCTAGTGGACGCCTACGTCGTAAAAGGAACCATTATCCAAATTTCATGTTTCTAGCTTCAGTAGTTTAGGCTCTGCGATGATGAATCAGTCAGTCAGTCAGGAAATGTCTTTTTATATGTATAGACTAGCTGTTGTCCACGGCTTTGTCCATGCGGAAGTACTTTGATTTCAATTTTAACTATTTTTTTGAAGAGATGTCCAATTTTGTAAGCCCTTAACTTTAATTTTAACCAGGAAGTTAAATACTTACTAATTTTTATAGTGCTTGTTTCAAAGTCAGTAAATTTTCAAATAAAGTTTCATCCCTTATTTTACCACCTTGGAGGTTGATTTTCCAAAAACGTTGAAACACGTATTTCTTTATTTCTAACCAAAAGGCTAAATACTAGTTTTCATAGAGCTTGCTTTAAAATTGACGGATTTTCGAACAACCTTTCAATCTTTTCAACAGATTTTCAAACAACCTTTCGACCTCTTAAGGGTATAAAAAAATCTTTCCTTAGTCATAAAAGTAACCATTGTCCAAATTTCATGTTTCTAGCTTCAGTAGTTTAGGCTTTGCGATGATGAATCAGTCAGTTAGTCAGGACATGTCTTTTTATATGTATAGACTAGCTGTTGCCCGCGGCATTGTCCACGCGGAAGTACTGTGATTTCAATTTTAACAATTTTCAAGAGATTACGGAACCCTTTTTAAATCTTTCCACCGTGGAAAAATTTTAAATGCCTTCTAGGTACTCGGACACGTATTTTTCTCGCTTCAGGCGAGCAAGCTAGGAGACGTTCTGCGCGAAATGTTGGAGAGCGTGCGTCAGGCTCACGTTCCTCCCTCGGAAACTTACCGGAGCGATACACGTTGCCGGATAAATTCTGCGGCACGTTCGCGATGTTTCTCTTTAAAAATGTTTAAGATCACGCAAACGGACGCGAGGCTCGTATATCGGGGCGGCACTGTCACAATCCTATTATACTTTTAATAAATTTTCTCCCGTACCAGCGACCGGGCGTATAACACTTTTAGCGGCGTGCGAACGGCCTTTTCGCTCGGCGTCTATTTTTTGACTTTCAGATGAGCGCGGCCCATGAATATTTTTCGTCGAACTGCGTTATTGAACGCGTGCAGCTTTCGTTGTCCGTGTATAAACTTCTCCGTTGGTTTACCGTGCCGGTGAAAAAAAAAACGACAGGAATCGCGGAACTGAGATCAAACACACGTACGGGCAACGACGAACACAAGTGTAGGGATCGTCGCTCACTTATCAGCATAACGCCGACACGACATCAGATCAACCTACGCAATCTATGACGCCCTAAAATTAATCCAGATTAATAATTTTCAGAATCACGTTATATACAGTGGCTGCAAAAAGTATTCATACACTGTATTATAAGGAAAATCATCTGCTTCTGAAATTCTGATTTCAATGAAATTTTATGTGTGTCTTGCGTGGAGCAATTTTTTTGGCGGCAAAATATATTTTAAGGGGGCTGATAACGAATCTCAAAGCTTCAGCGATTTTTCACGCTTTGAATACAAGCTTTTCTGTGTTTCTTTATTATGGCAGGGCGATAGAGCATTAAAAATTAAACATTTTCTATTTGAAAGATTTTGCTTCATCAAATACCATTACAAAGTTACTTTTAAAAAATGAGAGAAAGCTCAGAAACTTCAACGCTGGTTTCACCCCTTCGAAATGGCATTTAGATGAAAAGAAGAGATTAATTGATATGTATACTATTACAATCTACATACTTACAAAGTTTTATCAAATACTTCTATCAGACTCAGAATTTCAGAGTTAAACGAATTTATTTGTGACATAGTGTACGAATACATTTTGGAGCCACTGTACTTTGACTGTATGAGCGTTATCCAAGCATTAGTTAACCCTTTTACAAAAGGAAAAAGTGAATTAATTAAAAAGATTCTAATATTGTATACCAGGGATGCCGAACCTGTTTGAGATGTGGATCAAATTTTATTCATAATTTTTTTAGTACTAGCTCTTGGGTCACTAATGCTCATTTCCACAAGAGTTAAGTTTAAATATTTTTAACTGAGTATTTTTAAAACTAAACATCTTTAAAATTCAATTGGCTTAACGAGTAAAAATGGGCGTGGTTTGACGATTTAAAAATTTGTAGTGGGTTTAAAAATTCTTAAGTTTTTGCTGCAAATCGTCAATTGCATAACTTTAGAATTGTAATGATCAAACTTTAAAAGAATACAGATAGAATATAAATTATCCACACAAATTAGAAAATCTAAATCAGCTCACGGAAACAAACAAATGGTTGCCTTGTAATTGTGGATCAGCGTCTGACCCACGGGTTATAGGTTCGCCATGACTGCTATATACCGATTTCACCAAGTTAAACAAAAATATAATTATTGCGTGGGTGCCTTCTCATCAAGGAATAAGCGGGAACGAAAAAGCGGACTCCAGTTCTAAGGAGACAACAACTCTCCCTCTAGATGTAGTGATCACTATCCCTCATCCGGAGCTCATTAACCACTTCAATAATATCGTTAGAATACAATGTTGTTAAAGGTTTCAATCAACAAATCCCTATCAATGAACCAAACACGAAGGAGAAGATAATAATGTCTCGCCTGAGGATCGGTCATACGAGGATTACGCATGAACATTTACTCAAAAAAACGAAACCACCAATCTGCAATGCCTGTCGTACCCAAATCACTGTTCATCGCCTTCTATACGATTGTATAAGATTTGAAGTCTATAGAAAAAAGCATAAAATTATCCCCCACACGGCACTGACTTCAAAAAAGAATGTAAAAAACACATTGGAATATCTATTCGACTCCAATCTAACTAACAAAATTTAACCCACTATTGAACCCGTAGCTACTGACCTGTTTATCGATGCGATATTAACCCTTTGGCCTATAACCACGAATTTTACTCGTGGTAAAGAATTTGTGCCTTAACCCTTTGACTGCCACTCCGAAATCACATGTTTCGCTCAGGACACCATGGGAGTACACCGGTAAATGCAATATTTCATAGAAATTAATCTTTTATTTTCGAAGTTTCAATAAAAATTTTTAATTATCCAATGGACAACTTTTACTTCAAAGTATCCCTTAATTATCGATAACGTTCAAAATGCATTAACTGTCAATTTTTATTCAATTGTTACAATTATAAGTAGTTGAAGCCCTCCGGTCACCGATGACCACCGTGGCGTCACAGGAGAAACCGTGGCCGGTCAAAGTGATAAGCGAAAACCACGAGTCTGATTCGTGGTAAAGAATTTGTGTCATAAACAAAAGCCACGAGTCAGACTCGTGGTGTGGAATTTGTGCATAAGATGCCGCGTATTATTATTAGAACAAGCGATTGGAGTTATTCCACATCGAATATTTTTCCTTTGATTATGATTACACCCTAGACGTCTTAAAATTACTATTTGTACCTAAACATTGTTTATTATTTCACAATTCCTTTCGTTGCACTGAAATATATGTCATGAAAAGTATACATTTTGCGTCAGTTCGGGTACACGGCTGAACAGTTGAATGGCAGGGGGCACGACAGACTTTTTTGTTTACTATAACTCGCGAAATTGGCAGATATCGCGTAGGCGAAGGGGTTAAACACTTAGATAAAAAGAAATAAACATCGACACTTTCAAATACATTCATCGCGCGGTCAGTTGTCCACACGACGGACAATCATACGGTTTTCCTTGCTTTTCCAGTTGAAATTGTGTGGCGGAATCGTAAGCATCCACTAAGGAAGGATTTTTTGATATTCCACCCCTAAGGGAGTGAAATAGGGGTTGAACGGTTGTTTGAAAATTCGTCGATTTTTAAAGCAAGCATTATGAAAACTGGTATTTAGCTTTTTGATTAGAAATAAAGAAATACGTGACTCAACATTTTTGGAAAATCAACCTGCAAGGGGGTAAAATAAGGGATGAAAGTTTGTTTGAAAATCCACCGATTTCGAAGCAAGCACTATAAAAAAAACACGGACAACAGCTAGTACGTATATATTTTTTCAGTATCCTAATTACTTTTTTTTTTGAACAGAGGTATATTTAATTCTAAGACACTCGCTGTATCGTAAACAAAATAACTATTAGGGATGAAAATGCAACACTGCGCACTGTCGAGTGACCTAGCAAGATTTATCTTCCAGCGGTTTTGATTGGACCATTAATCTGACTTCTAGGCTATTAATTAGTGAGTAAAACGTTATAGTAAGTAAACTGTGCTTATGATCCTCCTTCAGCAAAGTTGCACTTTTAGTGTTGTTTTAATATGCCTTTAAGATGTGGTTGCTTCAAGGAGATAACCGCTTTAAACCGAAATCGTGCTCCCACTCGTTAGTGGAAAGCGGAAAGTAACCTCGTTTCGTTGAATTTGCTGTCTCAATTTTCGAATGCAAATTCAATTCAAAATAGGCGAGCTGTAATGCAGCGAAAACTTTGAGAAAATCGTATTATGCAAGTGAAAGGATTAACGTACCAGACGAATAAAAAGATTAGCCAAAATCGTGTTAAAAGTGTACACGGTTTTTAATTGTATTAAATTGTTGCAGATGAAATGATGGTTTTATTATGTTAACATGCTGAACATCAAATTTTATGGAATTTCACAAATTTTAAACTTTGGAATTTCAGCATTTAATTGAACTCAATCTGTTATTAAAATACATTTTTGGATACTATGAATTTCTAATACATATTTCTCATTCTCTGAATTATTATATTATGTATTGTTTGTTAAAGATGTTTTATTATGCGATCTTCACTCAATATCAGATTTTGCTGTGGTATATCTAGGTTGAATTTATTAAATTAAATCATTTAAATGCTGACACCTAGTGTTAACTGAATTTGTGTAATTTTGACCTTGATAACTCTTTTACAATGAAACTGTTTAAAATAATAAACTCTAACTGTTTATCAACTATTTTAATTTAAAAATTTCAAATGATATTTACGATCATCAATTGATATTTTAATGATTTTTTAACCCATACACGTATATGTAGTTGTATAAAAAAATAGAAACGCAGTATACATATGGCAATTTATAGATCGTTATTTTCAAACGGTACTCGAATAAAAAGTTACGAGTACTCCATGAAAAAATTGGAAAAAGTTGTTCTTAAAATCCACGAGTCCCCCGCTTGTTTCTTCATGAAATTTACTGCGTATATAAAAACGAACCATGGGAAGAAAAATGTGGACAATTACGAAGAACTTTAGTGGCGCAATAAAATCGTTTCCCGTCAACTTTAGAATTGTGATCCATGTATGTTCGCTTTCAAAACCATTGGAGCACGACAATGATAAATGCGGAAAATTCCCGGTGATAGCTGCGATTCAAACTGTACAACATTTTTACTATTTTTATTACATTCATTGTTGGGAATAACGGACCATGTTGAAGTTTATGGCGCAGACGGAACGTTTGTAATTTTGAAAATTTCGTGTTTCCAAGAAATGTTAGTTTTTGCGATCAGAAGAAACGTTCAAATTTAATGAACCTGTTTTTATACGGGCGTAGTCTTTTCTACTTAACCCTTTTGCTTCGAGCGCCGTTTATATGCGGCGTCCACAAGATGGCCTGTGGGTACGAGCGCCGCTTATAGGCGACATCCAAATATATTTTGTATTTTAATAATTTTATATTTAAATAATTTTGTAAGCCTTTTCATATTAAAAATGTAAATATTGTAGGAAATTATTTTATTGGCCGATGGGCATTTACCTAAATTACGAGCTAGTGCAACGACTTATATTAACGCACCGTGAACTATATACTCTGAACTATCTATGAACTATTAACGAACTGTATCTCATGAACGAACTAACGAATTCATAACGAACTGACGAATTAACCCTAATTATCGCGAGTCTTCCTATTTATCTATCTCGAGCCTGATAGGCGGTTCCTGTCCTTACCAATCAGGACCTTCGGAAAAATGCCCGCCTTCGATATCCCCACGCGTTTGCTTCTAGGATATCGGCCGTCCACATTTTCTTCGGGGATCAGGTTTACGGCCGCGACTGTTTATCCCTACAACGCAGGCGTTGTTTAAAACGGCGCCGGAAGATAACGCGGCCCCGAAAAAATAACACGGCGACATCTCGAAACCTAATCCGCGTCGCCTAAAGAAAGCAATGGCAATCGGCATTCGTTATTCTTTGCCGCTCTCCCCTATACAAAGGCTCCATTGATTACTAAATTGCTTACAATATACTTGTTACATTAGAGCAACGATTGTTTTATTCAGCACAGCTGTTATTTAAGACTTAGAAAAACGCGCACTGTGCATATTTCTGGCGCGTACTTCTGTTCAGTGATGGTGCTTCGTCGGACTGGACTGCCGAAGCGAAAGGGTTAGTACCAATTGACAACGTACCATAATTTAAGGATCTGTGGCTGTTGCGAATTGAAGGAGTGAGAAGGAAAAGAAATGGGGAAGACGGTGTTTCATCCAGAGCCTGTTGGTGGACCCATCAGTAAGGCTTACTTAGCAGACCTTTGCCTTAGACACATGGATAGGAAGGGACAGGTTAGAACTCGTATATACAAGGTATTCAGAGAAAGTTGTGAGAAAACTGAAGGGGTAACTTTATGCGACATTCTAAGTCGAAAATCAAGAGTAATAATATTGCGTTTGACGCTTTGTTTATGAGTTATAAGTAGTTAAAGAAACGGGGTATTTTACGCCTGAGAGTAGGCAAATGAGGCAACACGGTAGGTAACATCAATGACTACACAGTGATGCTCAGTCGGAACTACGTACGGAATACGGCTTACCTGTGCACAGCTACAGAAATGCAAGTTCACGAATCAAGAACTCACACACGATCCCGTGACACATTTTAAAGCGAATCTGTAAAATCATCATTGTTCCGTCCCACGGAACAACAGCGGGAAGTTTTCCTTGGCATATTTACGACATGAGCGTGCCGGTAATGCTATTTTTGAGGACGAAGAAACCGTCGCGTATGTCTGCTTAATTTCAAACCCTCTTAACGTCCACAGAGGGACAACAGTCTTAATTTCGAGTCAACCGTGTCTCCTCAATAGCCAAGCCCGTGTCGTAAATAAGGGACTTTCAATAGGCTTGGCGCCCAGCCGATACCCGCGCTCGAGAGGGTACATGGGCCCAGCAGAATTTCCCCTTCGTCGCCTAAACTCGGGAAATCTTCCCGTTCCGAGTGACTTACCCCACCCTCGTTCTCGAAATGCGTGCTAAGGGCACAAGAACGGGGGTAGGCGGTATTCAGGGCGTACGTTGATTGGAGTCTTAATTTTTTGACTCTAACCAATCGGCGTATCGTCCTGAGATATGGAGGAGTGAACATTCGAACTCCTCCATATAAAAATCGAGTCACTTCGGCACCGCGAAGCAATCGTTACAAACCACGTAAGAAATCACTAAAATTCATAAACATCGTCAGAAGTCAGCAAGCAACTTTAACACATTCAAATCACGTTTACACCACGCGTCTCAATCGAGAGACATCTCAACTAGATTAGAGTAATTAATTTTACTTTAATCAACGTCCACGGTCAACGTCGCGACCGAGCGTACATGGGCTTTACAACCCCATCAAATTCGACAAGAATTGCGGTGACTTGGACGTAACAATCATTAAACCTAGCTCCTTGACAAGAATTCAAAAGGACATATCAAAACAATCCCTGTAAGATTTTCGAGCAGAGAGGATTAATGTTTCTTCCAGTGCACAAACTCGCACTAACAAATAATCCATTCATACAGACGCTGTAAATATCCGTTGGAAGCTTTCACGTTCAGTGCAAATAACACCGGAAAAGTTTGCATATGAATCTTCAGCAAATACATACGAGACTAATATCGACAACAAATTCACGCACGTCACGACTTTTTACGAAAAACTTCGTACACTTCACGTTTCTCTATGAAAACATTCACGCATATTATGATTCTCTTCGAAAAATCTCACACAAATCACGATTCCTTACGAAAATATTCACACAAATCATGATTCTTTACGAAAAAATTCAACTACGTCACGATTCTCTACGAAAGATTTTAAATGCATCTGAATTCTATACAGACGTACCTACCGTGTTGCCTCGTTTGCCTGCTCTCAGGCGTAAAATACCCCTTTATAAGTAGTTATTTAACTACTTATGACTCATAAACAAAGCGTCAAACGCAATATTGATACCCTTGATTTTTGTAATGTGTGCGTTGCAGCGTCGGCAGTGTTAGCGACGATTAAACAACGCGTATAACTAGAGTGTTAGAGTGGACTGTATCTAAATGAATGATTGCGACTTCGGACGTACTAGGCTTTATTTTTGGTGTAAACCGTTTCAAAGTTGTGACGAGAGTGTCTCTTCGAAGACACTTAATATTTTACAAAAACTCGGAGTGGGCGTACAATATTTGGCTATAGGTGAGGGAAAACGATCTACTAATTTCTTATTGGCTAGTTATGTTCGAGTGGAAGTGGTAAGATCTGTGACGTTGAAGGGTTTTCCCAAAAGACCATAGCGAGTAATAAACCTAAGGAGTACCTTGACATGAATGGAAACTGCAAACAAAGACTCTAACGGCTAAAGTTAAAGGTTCTGACACCAAATGTGACTGACCATAAACCAAGGAAAAAACGGGCTATAATGTAATGACTCCTTGGGTCCTATTTCTGCTACGACTAGCGAACTATGGGTTGTAAAAACGGCAAAGGTTTTCTATAGAAACTAAAAAATATGTTAAGCTATTGTAATATTAAAAACTAGACTTATCCTCTTATTTTATGTGCTTTTCAAGACCTAACAATTTTCATCTGAGAATGTCGCATAGTGTTACCTTTTCAATTTTCTTCCAGCTTCGTCCGAACATCCTGTATAGAAAATGTGGCGAACCTGCGAGAAAGGTAGTCGATAGATCCCTTCTAGTGGCGAGGACAGGAAACTCGCTACAGATCAAATTCAGACTTTTCACTTTGGATGTGCATCTTGGATAATTCATCCACAGTGAAAAGTGTAATCATTGTTTTCATCTGTATTTCCTTCAAAGTGAACATTCAAAGTGAACATCGAACGAAGTAGAGTCAAGTTCTACTTTTAATGGATTGAACATGCATCACGGATGACTAATCTGTAGTGAAGCGGTGTGACAATTCATCCTGATGTAAGAGCGCTAGTCCATATTTAGACTATCTTCTTCATAATTACACACACAATAGCTTAAAAAGGTATTGGTACACTGTACAATAAGAAAATTCATTTAATTCTAGAATTCTGGTTTCGATAAAACTTTGTGTGTATTTAGAGTACTATCTATTGCTCGCGGTTTTGCCCGAGCGAAAGTACTTTGATTTCAATTTTAATTATTTTCAAGAGATGTCCAATTTTGCAAGCCCTTAATTTTAATTTTAACCAGAAAGTTAAATATTAACTACTTTTTATAGTACTTGCTTCAAAATTGGCGGATTTTCAAACAAACTTTCATCCCTTATTTTACCCCTTTGGATGTTGATTTTCCAAAAACGTTGAAACATGTATTTCTTTATTTCTAACTAAAAAGTTAAATAACAGTTTTCATAGTGCTTGCTTAAAAATTGACGGATTTTCAAACAACCTTTCAACCCCTATTTAACCCGCTTAGGGGTAGAATATCAAACAATCTTTCCTTAGTGCATGCCTATGTCATAAAAGGAACCCATTGTTCAAATCTCATATTTCTAGCTTCAGTAGTTTAACCCCTTGACATACGAATTAAATGGAACTTGATGCGACCGAAAAATACCATTTAATTTCGCTCAACTGAACGGTTACGTGAAGGCTGAGAAAGAGTATATTTTATTTTGAAATTTGGATTTTTCATTCAGATTCATGTTAATAAAGAACATTTAAATAATATTAAAAAATAATAATCGACGCACGAGTGAAGCAACTATGTAATCTAATTGTATACTGCACGGCGTCCGCCGAAAAAAGCGCTTGACGAGTCTGACTCGTTAAAGTCTACAGTGGCCCGTAAAATGAATGACGAGTCAGACTCGTCATTGTATGTCAAGGGGTTAAGCTCTGTGATGATGAATCAGTCAGTCAATCAGGACATGTCTTTTTATATGTATAAATAATTGGTCACACATGGAACGATTTCTTTCTGTCAGGAGTTGAGTTCATCCTCTTAAAAGGATTTCCCTTGACAAAAAGGATCGTTCTACTTATGACCAATTACATACACTATACACACAAAGTTTCATTGAAACCACATTTTTGTAGAATTAGGTGAACTTTGTTATTATACATACAGTGTGCTAATACTTTTTTCAACCACTGTAAATGGCACCTGTAACTCGAAAAATCAGAATATCACAATAGAGTATAATAAAGCAAGTAAAAACTGCGTTTGGATTAACTGTCAGATTTTAAATGAAACTCGATATTGATGACTTAATTGTTTATGAACGGAAATATACAATGTTTGAAGCATAATAATTGGATCATCCCTTTGGGAATTACCTTATCACCCCTTTTTTGGCGCTCTTTTGTTAGCCATTTGGTGCATAATGCGCTTGGTTGGTCAGGAATAGCTTGTTGGTTCCCGAACAATGTACCTTATCGATTACACGGAGTACCGTACGAAGAAGCATTAATAAACCGCCATAACTACCCTTTCGCAAATGGAACCATATATTATCAATGATTCATCGGGACGCGGTGGTTATGGCTGAATAGTCCAAACCGCATCGATTGATCTAGTCGCATCGCTATGGCGCTGTGGCTGCTGCATTTATGTTAGAAGCGACCTCACTAGACTCTATGACTACTCACCACCGGTTAAAGGTTTGAAATCATTACGCATGTATTCCAAAATTGTGTTATTTTAGAGTAACTCTAGTAAAAAATTTGTTAAAGCATAGAGAACTCTTGTCGGTGATTACTAGACTGTAGGTTTTTATGCATTTATCGAAAATTGTCGAGTAAGTTATAGTAATTCATGAATATAATATAATTAAATACTTCTGCTCTATATTTAATAGACTGTAGGTTTTTATGCATTTATCGAAAATTGTCGAGTAAGTTATAGTAATTCATGAATATAATATAATTAAATACTTCTGCTCTATATTTAATAGACTGTAGGTTTTTATACATTTATCGAAAATTGTCGAGTAAGTTATAGTAATTCATGAATATAATATAATTAAATACTTCTGCTCTGGATTTACTAGACTGTAGGTTTCTATGCATTTATCGAAAATTGTCGAGTAAGTTATAGTAATTCATGAATATAATATAATTAAATACTTCTGCTCTATATTTAATAGACTGTAGGTTTCTATGCATTTATCGAAAATTGTCGAGTAAGTTATAGTGATTCATGAAATCAACATAATTAAATACTTTCGCTCTGGATTTACTAGACTAGGTTTTTACGCATTTATCGAAAATTGTCGAGTAAGTTATAGTAATTCATGAATATAATATAATTAAGTACTTCTGCTCTGGATTTACTAGACTGTAGATTTTTATACATTTATCGAAAATTGTCGAGTAAGTTATAGTAATTCATGAATATAATATAATTAAATACTTCTGCTCTAAATTTTCCACTTAATTGATATACACTCGTTAACTGTAAATTAAAATGATTAATTATAAAATTTAGAAGTATCGGGAAGAATATTGATTTCAAAAGTTGTTAAATAAGTTGGTAGTATGACTTAATCATTTACTCAACTTTATCAGTCACTATATTTATACCAATTATTGAATTGCAGATGGATTTGAAGTTTTCATCACGACTATATTATTCAATCACGGTTCTTCGAATCTTATTCTTGTGCTGTTTATTTATTTGCGGTTGATGTTCCATTAACAAATGTCTATTTTAATAGTCAGTGCATTGTAGTTTTTACATCAAGAAGGAATTTTATTTACGAACTACAATAAGAAATTGCGTTATTGTATATATATATTTAAATGTTAATTCCTTGATCACAGAGCAACTATAATTCTCCGTCGAGTGATATAAAGTGAATTTGATGTAGAATTCAATGATGCACGAACATTTGAAAGGCGTAGAATTAGAGGAGAGCGCGTCCCTGGATGTTCTCGCGTAACAGATTAAGGTTTAATCTTGCGCAACCTACACCGCATTTCAAATTCTAATGAGCGAAACTTTTCGTCTCGAAAATCGGTGTAAACTCTCAGCTACATTCTCCAGAGGCACAGAATTAACGAGACCGAGATCCATAAGATCATGAAATATTTTTCAGTTATCTCGAAATTATGCCGCATTTGTGGCTTACGTACTAAAAGTGTACATGTTAAAATTAAATGAATAACTCAAAAAGCATCTTCTTTCTTCGAGATTCTGGGGTGAGTGCCGTGTGGTTTTCCACGGTCCTCACACCAAAAAAAGATAACATCGTCTTTGTGAGGGTGATTGCTAATTTATTGACGTGTGTATGTTTGTTTGTGTGAAAGAGATTCTAGAATGAACGGTCAAGAAATTAGAATGAGAAGCAATGTATGAAAAACAAGAAGGATGAAAATATGAGTGAATGGAGTTGAGAATGAAAAAATGGAATGAGGATCGTGAGTGTATACCTTTTGTTTGGAGATTGATGGAGAATAGGACGTGTGAATGGGATCAGAAAATTGTTACATCAAATAAATAAGTTTATATATATTTTTAACATTGACGTTTTCGTCAACAGTCTTCCCCCCTCTTCGACAAAGGTCCTAACACCCAATTGAGCGAGCACCCAATTCTTTCTTTAAACAATTGACACGCGTAGTGTAACGGTGTGTTACTCGCTAAAATTTTGCGGAACTGTTCTCAGGCGCCAAAGAGCAAGTCCCTAACACGTTGTCGCACATTTTTAAATTGACTATCGCCCTCAGAAACACATTTTTTTTTTGCGATTGTTTATGACTGCCAGATGAAATCTAGTGTAAGTTGTGTTGAGGAAAACGACAATGTTAAAAAATATAAATGTATTTATTTGGTTTAATAATTTTCCGATACCATTCACACGTCCTATTCTCAATCACTCTCTAAACAAAAGGTATACACTCACGATCCTCATTCAATTTTTTCATTCTCTACTCCACTCACTCATATTTTCATCCTTCTTGTTTTCCATACATTGCTTCTCATTCTAATTTCTTGACCGTTCATTCTAGAATCTCTTTCATACAAACAAACATACACACGTCAATAAATTAGCAATCACCCTCACAAGTTGTATGTTTGGAAATGAAAAGTATCACATTTGGCCACAGTTTTTCCCAAAAAACTTGCGACGACTATACGGCATTTACTTTACTCATTCAAAATGATTCCTATGAATAAAAGTGAGTTCATAGGTGTAAACTTAACGCAAGAAAATCAGTTTGAAACCAAATTATCATTTGTAATTTACTTTGCTTATAAAATAGTATAATAATAACCGCATAAAAGAACAATTAATATGCTGTCTGGCATGCTATAACTTTTTTTCTAGATGTGTTACTCAATAATTAACAAGTGTATGTGTTAGTACACTTCGTACTAACGCTGTTCTTTTTTTTATTGATTAAAATGTGCACGACGGCTATAGCCGTCATTTGCCTACATATCGCCAAAGATCGGACAGCTATAGACGTCATT
>JAOPTO010002470.1:191587-211183 GCA_033822845.1 Tetrapedia diversipes | reverse complement strand
TTAACCGTTTGAGTGCTAAGAAATTTTCTTGTATATATGCTAAAAGTGCGGAATGAAATGCGTAGTTATTTTTTTTGGAAAATAATAAAAACAGCAATAATTAACTCTAATTGTTATATAAAAAGTAATTTTTAGCAAATAAAAATTTTTAGATTTATCTCTTCATATTATAGTCATTTTCAGATAAAGTAGAATTTAACATGGTGCGTTTTGTAATTATCAGTGTAACACTTATCTTAAAAAAATGAAAATAATTTTTAATTTTTATATTATCAAGGACCATAATTGAATGATATTAACCTTTTGTATTCGAATTTAATATGACCATGAATTATCGTCAACTCGGAATTTATTTTTTTATTCAATCAAAACAATACTTTTCCAATACGTTATTAGCATACTTAACTGTAACATTTCATGAGTATAATTAAAAAAAATGAAAATTTCACAAAATATTTATTTATACAGATACAAATTTTTATAAAATACATCCCAGCAGAGCAATCCAAAAATATAATGTTCGTATATTTATATTTACATATATGTACACAAAATTATACTTTATAATCCCTTGTAAACTCTATGACGTCGCATACACTGAGACATACTAGCGCAACGGTAAAACTTGTAATGTCGCATACGCTGAGACATACGAGTGAAAAGGGTTAATACAAACGGAAATTAATATGAACGCAACCGCTTTCATTATAGTAATAAACAGCACCGCGATCGCGCTTCTTCGCATTTTTAGCAAAATATAAGAGATCCCCGCACTCAAACGGTTAAATGTAAGATAATAAGTAAAATTGATAGTTGTTGAGGTAAAACAATATTATTAATTAATATTAATTAATAATTAATTAATTATCCTTTGTGGAAAACTCTACATACTAAAGGAAAAAAGGGAAATAATGAATTTCCTTTCCCCAACTGTTTTATAGTACGTCGTTTACTTAGAGTTTCGGGATACTGTTAACCCTTTCACAGTGTAATCAAATGACAAGCAATACGTAAAGAGCAGCTTAAAAAATAATTACTCTCTTATCAGAACATCTTGAATATTTTGCACTGGATCAGAAACATACACCTGTAATTTTAATTGTTTCTCTGCAATAAATTTTATTAATTATATGAGTGTGATACAGTTTAAGACATGAAACTTACCCTATCGTAATTAATGATGGTTCGCCCGAATCTCTGCCGTATTAAACTGTGAAAGGGTTAATACTCCCAGGAATGAATGTTTGCACTGTCGCCGCGCTTGCAATTTTGTCAATCTTGTAGACATCACCGAGACTATCATTTTTCTACGAAATATATATAATTATTTACACGAGTTCCTTTTCATTCCACATAACCATCCCTCCCCCCACCCTCTCCCTTAACAATAGTTCTTATGCAATTATAAGAAAAATCTATGATAAGAGAAAGCACGAGAGTTTTTATCATTGAACGTTAATCATTTCATCTTGAGATAGGTTATGTTCGGATTAGGTTGCTAAAAGTTAATTAAAATTGGTGACTGTACAGGAGTTTACACTCGGATGGCAGAAAAGTAATTTTGTTAAATAGTTTGTTATCTTTTTAGCCAGTAATGAAAATACGTGCGACCGATGTTTATAATTTATAATTTTATAACTTTCACAATTTTTGCTCTGTATTTTTTTATTACTGTTTTGTAAAAGAGAAGTCTCCCGTTGATATTTCAATAGATAATAATGTTATAATTGTTAATTACCAAGTTCTAGTAATAAGCAACAGCAGAATAACAAGGCTGTTGGACAGACAAACGTAAATTTATTAAAATATGAAGATGTAAAAAATCTAGAGAAGTCGGAGCTCACGCAGCTGCTCTTGTAAAGGGCTTTTTATCGACTGACTGACATACAGCTGATAGAAAAACATTTGGGCGGCAGTTGCTGTTCCGCATCATAAATTGAGTTAATTTAGAGATGCAGCGCCGCGCAAAGGAGCGCACAGACTTGCATACAAGACTATTCTAAAAAATATAACAACTAAAACGCTCGTTATTTTACAACTAAGAAGAAGAAGAACTATGTTAGGAGAAGTGGACGTGCAAAGATTGCAACTGGTTTGCGGATTTTTATACAAATTCAAACTTTTATCAGCAGAGCTAAAGAAATGGAACTTAAATAGAGGTTTATTTCACTTACTAAAGGAGAGAGCGAGAGAGAGAGAAAGAGAGAGAGTGTTGCATTATTATATTAGTAGTTGTTGTTTAGATAAATTGTATTTATTATTATTACGCATTTACTTATAAAAAAACGATAAATTTTAGAATTGGAAAAACACGAGAACAAAACGTTGGTCTACAAACAGAAACGTATACAAGGTGTCCCAGGTTTTAATGTTCAAACTTTGTCAGTGTATTCCATGGCACAAAGTAAGAAAAAGATGTTATGTAAACATAGGTCATATAGAGCTTTATTAAGAAGTTATAACAAAAATTCGGAATAGGAATAGTAATCAACTTGCTGTTACTGCAAGCATTGACTTCGATAGATCAACAGTATTGTATTTTTCAGTGCGTTTATGTAAGCTATGTTTACTATCTGAGATCACCAAACATTGAAACGAATTTTCGCCAATAATAGCTTGTGAGGATCGCAACGAGGGCTGGCGTGTGAATAGATTCAAACGGACACGTTTAAACACTAAGAAATAGGTAATTATTTACTTTAGGGGCCTCAACTCCGATTTTAATGATTCTGAAATATGTTATAGAAGAGAGTATTCTGAACAACTTTTTCCTATACATATAACCGTCGCTCGGCCTTAGTTTCCGAGATATTTGCAAAATTCCTTCCGTGCTACTACATTGAATTTTTGTTATAACTTCTTAATAAAGCTCTATATGACCTATGTTTACATAACATTTTTTTCTTATTTTGTGCCATGGAATACACTAACAAAGTTTGAACATTAAAACCTGGGGCACCCTGTATAGGTTCTGAATGCGGTGTCACTGGTGTCGAAAATTGTTCGGCTGAAGATAGAGCAGAAGCAAAAAGATAATTGTATTTTATGAATTCGAGATAAGCCGAAAACTGTTTTCAACTTGAACCCTAAGGAGGATAGCTGCCACAGTTAGGAGGCGGGAGAAGAAGCCTAGGAGGTTGAAGAAGTCACGGGCAAAGGGGAGGTTACGTAGAAGGGGTGGGCCGCATAACATCAACATAATTTTGAAGAGCCGCAAGAGGTCGCATTTCCATAATGGTCTGCATCGAACACTGGGAGCTTGGCTGGTTTGCCTCCCCTTCGTTCTCCCTGGTTATATCGCTCACACCAAACTTTCTCGCTCTCAGATCTCGCCCTCTCTCCTCTTGTCGCCTTTCCTCTTTCCGTCTTCGTCTTTCGTCACACAGGCGTCTCCGTTTGTCTTCTGTATGATAATTCGCTTCAACCTTGCATCCGCAGGAAAACTGTTAAAAGGAAGATGAATTATTTGCGTAGTAACCTTACAGCTCAATTCGTGCGGTTTCTTGTATTTTGAATCGTAGCGAAGCTGGATTGCAAATTATTTAAATTAAAAATTAGCAAGCAGATATATATCTGTAGGAATCCGTTTGAGTGGGTACGATTCTAGGAAAATTACTTGAATTATTTTGTTTAAAATTACTAGGAAAGAGTACTTGAGTTGAGCCATAGTCATGTGAACGTAGAATATTTGGATTAGAGTGTTTCTAAGATGCGAAAGATGAGTACTTGAGACAACGTCGCGACTAAGGAATTTTGGATGAACGTGACTGAATGCATCGAGTGAGAAAGGTTTAGAATTTGAAAGAAAGGAAACGAGTTTGAAAAAATATATAATGAGAAGAATGCGAGCATGGGGCAGAAAGAGTGTAATTGTGAAAGAAGCAAGAACGTTGAAGTTGTTAAGTCGAAAAGTTGTTTATACGTTACAACTAAACTATTTTAAATATACTTAAGAACTTTACTTTGTTACGCCTGCACCTGAATTCTACCATCTCTTTAAATAAAATAAAATTTCTATATATATAATAACAAAACATCTTAATTCTGCAATTGTCTGACTTATGCACTGTCGTTCCCAATTCTTACACTCTGAATGACTCAAATTGAGCTTCTCTCATGCATTCATTCTCTGGCATTCTAATTTTTAATGTTTCTTACAGTATACAAAAATTTCTTGGTCTTGTGTCATTTTAAATATTTGTCATTTACGGTTCACAATCAGCTACTCAGTTTAAACAACCTATCGTTCACTCTTTATTCATGTCTTTGAAACTCTTTTAGTTCGCTTGTCTATCGCTCAATTCAAATACTTTATGCAAGCACATTTTTACAGTATGTCAATAGCTTTTGTTCCATCCTTCTTTTATTGGTTTCCTGTTACGATTGCCTTAACTCTTTTATTTATTTATTTATTTACGGGTATGAATCCCCTACAAGTAAAAGTATGGAGACATAAGTATCAAACAAAAATGTATATTTTTATATAATAACTTATAAACCATAAACTATGTATAAACTATATAACAAATGATCTTTCTCATTCTTAACCGATAATAAGTATAGATAAATAAATCAAATAACTTCTTATTTCGGTTAACTCTTCGAGATGTACGGTATGCATTATCTTTTTAATAATACGTGTGTGATTTTGTACACTTACAACATTCTTGGTATAATTGAAATTGACATGATATATTCAGAAATCATTTGAAAAATTATTTGTGCACGCATTTCAAACTAACGCCATTCAAATATGAAATAAGACAGAAATTATTGGTGTAACAATCAAGTAATGAATTTGAGAAAGTCAATTCATTGCTCAAATAAACAAAGACGTAATTATTTTAAGATAACTTTCAGGCAAAAGGAATGATGTATTTTTTTATTTAATTTGTTTACTTAACTTTAATTGATGATATGGAATCTTTTTATCGTACGCTATCTTTTTTCTGTATTTCATAGCTTTTTCGTACAATTCTCAAACTTATTTTTTTGTTACAAATCAGTATTCTTTAATTATCGGTAGTTTTAGTGTTAAGTCTGAGCTGTTATTCAGAACGAATTTAACCCCTTGACATACAATAATGTCTGGGAGACGTCAGGATGTTTTAAAATGTTTTATACTTTACAGAACAACTAATTTATTATTTTATAATGTTACTTAATTTCTACTACATAAATGTAGTAATATATTTTATTTTTATTAACCCCTTGACATACAATAACGTCTGGAAGACGTCATTCATTTTATGTACCATTGTAGGCTTTGACGTCTGGGAGACGTCAGGATGTTTTTAAATGTTTCATACCTTACAGAACTACTAATTTATTATTTTATAATGTCACTTATGTGGCAACCTTCCTATCCTCGCCATTAGGAGGGATCAACCGACGACCTTTCTCACAAGTGATCGAGTCTGCCTCGGTTCCGAGTTCTGACCTGTCCCTTCCTATCCCTGGGTCTAAGGCATGGGTCTGCTAAGTAGCCTTACTGATGAGTCCACTAGCAGGCCCCGGACGAAACACAGCTTCCCATTCCTTTTCCTTCTCTTTCTAACAGCCACACTTAATTATCGTCCATTAACACATTAACCCTTTGCGGACGGAGCAGTAAAGGAAATAGTTACGTCGCGCACTTGTGTTATAAAAACTAAAGCTGTATTTAAATAAATTTTTCATAAAATCTAACAAAATCATAAACAAACAAATTTAGGCCAACTTGACTTCTTAGGCTAATATATCCATGCGTATCTTATACATGTCGTTTACGACAGACAAACGCCAGCCGCAGCGCGAGAGTTGGGCGGATATATCCGACACTCGTCCGCAAAAGGTTAACACGTTGACTGCCATGGGGGTTATCGGTGACCGGCGCGCTCAGATTGGTAGAAAAACATAATTTGAACAAATGTCAATACTTATCAATTTTTCATTATTACCATCGTTAATGCCATGGTGTAAAGAAATTAATGCAGTAAAGAATATCTAAAAGTAGTTACACTTATTTGTGGTAGGTAATATTTCAACATGACAGTATCGTATAACAGAAAATTCATCGTGGCGCCACGGGCAAACCCTGTAAAACTGGCGTGTCATTCGACGTGTTAACCCTTTGCACTCGAATTTAATATGACCATGAATTACCGCCAACTCGGAATTTATTTTTTTATTCAATCAAAACAAAACTTTTCCAATACGTTATTAGCATACTTAGCTGTAACATTTTATGAGTATAATTAAAAAAAATGAAAATTCCACGGTAAAACTTGTGATGTCGCATACGCTGAGACATACGAGTGCAAAGGGTTAAATAGTATTTTTCAGACGCATCGAATTCCGTTTTATTTGTATGTCAAGGGGTTAAAAATGTAACTTCTTATTTCCTTTTAGATTAAATTGTGCGCCAGTCCTGTCCTTTTTACGCGTTGATCACTTGCACTTGCCTTATCGATTATCTCGTCTCGTTAGACGTATCAATGTTACATTCTGCTGGTTTCCGCTGGAAGTTAAGCTCCGCGCAAAAATTGCCCGATCGATGTCGAACGATATGAGTGCGCCATATGGCGGCGCGTTTTGCAGATGTCCGTTAAACGCCACGTTAAAGGCCGCCATAGTCTCCGCGTCAGCATGTCCGTTCTTTTTACGAGCTGACCAAATTTATTTCACTCCGCTTTCATGCATGAAATTTTGACCGCTCCCATGTTTCCGTAATTTTTCAGCAACTTTTAATTCGTTGCTGAACTATCAGCAGAGATAGTTCAATTTCGCTGTGGAGGCTGCGCTGGTAGATGCATCAACGTCAACGTGAATGGATACTCGATCGAAGTGCCTGTCATCTCCCTGTAGCTTGCATTAAACTAATTGTAAGTTTGGTGCCCTTCTGTATAGGCAACCAACTGCTTCGGGACAGGGACAAGAATGACGTGCTTGAACTTTGACGGCGATAACTGATCTTTTGATTAACGTTCAGGGGAGACGAGTACAGTAGTTTGTTGGGCTACTTGATGGCACTGAATTTAGTATTGCACAAAAGCATCGCAGATACTAGTCAATTTCAAACACAAAGTGCGTAAAGCAATTTTATTTCTGAGGGACTGAGGAATAAATTTAAAAGAGTTTTTGCTGTAATTTTAATAAAACTTGGTGAAAGAACTTTGAAGAAGATGAAATCGATTCAATTTTTTCAAAAAAGTTGCCATTATCAATAAACTGTTTTATTATTTATATTTATATATTATTTTATATTTTTATACATGTATGTATGTATTTTTGATATACATTTTATATTTGTACAATATACAAAACCTTTTGAATATGAAAAATGCAAACGAACTTGAATATTATAGAAAGCTTTAGAAATTCAATGAATTCAATGGTAAATTATTGAATATTGTTGTCAAATGATGCATTGGAAATGGAATGGAATGTATGTATGTGTCTGTACAAGTTTTGATACACCAGTAAGAATGATACATTCATTTGCATGTAATAATTGCTTCTATTTCTTATTGCTAAAAATTTATAAATCGAATGAGGTAAAGAACTTATTTGCGATTAACTGTTGTAATAAAGTGATATTGTACAAATCTGAATTATTCATGCGTTAAAAATTTACTTTAGTGACTTTACCCTAAATTAGCTTTTATTTTCAGATTTTTTCCAAAAAGACTGTATCTTAGCATCGAAAAGAATTATAGACCGAGGAAGACTGGGAAAGTAAACTGATTATGCTATTTTTTAGCGAAAAACAGAATTTAGAAACACTGCGGAATGCGTGAACGGATTCCAATAATTTTTAAGTAAATTATAGAGGACGAGATTCTGAATAACTTTTATCTTAACACTTAACCAACCGAATGGGGAGATCTCCCATTCCTTCCTCTGCCATTGGTTCTATTCACTTTTGTTATTAGTTAGTCTTGAATTGAAGTTGAATTTATTAAGAATTGTACTTTTGAAAAGCAGAAAATGCATTTGATGAACTGTGAACAATACTAGTTCAAGACTAACTAATAATTAAAATAAATAGAATCAATGGCGAAGGAAAGAATGGATATCTCCCAATTCGGTTGGCTAAGTGTTAATGTTAATGCACACTTTTGTTTCATATGGGAGAACCTCAACATAGCTTATCGAAGTTTACTAATCTTCATGGTTATAGTAATCTTAACACTTAGCCAACCGAATGGGTTGGCATTGATTCTATTTGCTTTAGATATTAGTTGGTTCTGAGGTAGCGTTGAATTGATTAAAAATTCTACTTTGGAAAAGCAGAAAATGCATTTGATAAACTGTGAACAACACTAGTTCAAGACTAACTAATAATAAAAATAAATAGAATCAATGGCGGAGGAAAGAATGGAGATCTCCCAATTCGGTTGGCTAAGTGTTAATGTTAATGCACACTTTTGTTTCATATGGGAGAACCTCACATAGCTTATCGAAGTTTATTAATCTTCATGGTTATAGTAATCTTAACACTTACAATTAGCCAACCGAATGAGTTGAAGTTGATACTATTTGCTTTTGATATTAGTTGGTTCTGAGGTAGCGTTGAATTTATTAAGAATTGTACTTTTGAAAAGCAGAAAATGCATTTGATGAACTGTGAACAATACTAGTTCAAGACTAACTAATAATTAAAATAAATAGAATCAATGGCGAAGGAAAGAATGGATATCTCCCAATTCGGTTGGCTAAGTGTTAATGTTAATGCACACTTTTGTTTCATATGGGAGAACCTCAACATAGCTTATCGAAGTTTACTAATCTTCATGGTTATAGTAATCTTAACACTTAGCCAACCGAATGGGTTGGCATTGATTCTATTTGCTTTAGATATTAGTTGGTTCTGAGGTAGCGTTGAATTGATTAAAAATTCTACTTTGGAAAAGCAGAAAATGCATTTGATAAACTGTGAACAACACTAGTTCAAGACTAACTAATAATAAACATAAATAGAATCAATGGCGGAGGAAAGAATGGAGATCTCCCAATTCGGTTGGCTAAGAGTTAACAAGAATTGCTTGTTAGTTTTCAAGATATCTGTACAAACTGTCGGTACTGCTACATTGAATTTTGCTTGTACCTATGTCGTGCACGCGTTACGTCTGCCAGGAATCTCTGATCGTCGAGTGTTTCTGTCAATACATCGCAGGCTGGTGTCTATAACAGGTGCACAAAAAGATTAAATTTTACGAATTTCAATCAGCTGACGGAATATTGATTTGTTTGACCTGTAGGCTGACGGCGGCCGAAATACTATTACGTTCCTAACTCAAACCTTATAATAAACCTAATCCAATTTGGTGATATTAATTTAGAATTGATTTTAACCTGATAGAAATTGAATACAGAAATATTACGAAGCAAAAATTAATTGGAAACCAGCTTTCTCTTAACCTACTTTCTGAAGTGCTTCTTTCAAAAACTCAAGCTATATCTGGCAATTTAGAAAGTAAGGAAATGTTAAGATACAGAACTAAGGGGTTAAAAGACCCCTTAAGACGGGGTCGTAAGAATTTTGGCCACTGTGTTTACCAGTCTCATGACAAAGCTCGTGAGGTTCGGTCAGAGTTGCATCTTCCTCATGTTATGTAGTATAATAAATTATAGTATTTTAAATAAGAGGGTATTTTACTTAGTAATATTGAACTCCATTTCTAATAAAACCAGTAGCAGGTGATTTTTATAGAATCTCTAGAATAAGCTGTAGAGCTTTATTTATGTTATAATACATGATTTGGTTTGATGTTGTAGCAAGGTGTATGTGGACTAACTAATTGACTGATTGATTAACTATCTAACTGACTAACTGTCTGTAGCGCCTAGGGAAGTTTAGTTTTTATACTCCCTGGACGCGCTGGAGGGGGAAAATGTAGAGACATGCAAAGGTCTCTGTGAGAGTCTTCCGGATTCAAATGAGGCTGCAATCAAACACCGTTGGCAATGAGGGTCGATTGGCCGTTTGGGCCGAAGAACGGGCCTAAGGACGGACCGACGTTCAGACCCTATTGCAAATTGTTTGATGCAGCCCCTTAGAACAGCCACAGAGGTTCCATGTCACCAAAAAAGCTATACCTTAGTGGTACAATTTTCACCAAGATAAACCAATACGATAAGTTCTGCTCTAAAAAATAAGACAAATACGCTAAAAAATTGACTATCCTTGAGCACCTGTAATTCGAAAATGTGATAAGTTTTTTGAAATCTTTTTACCACGAAAATAAGGTACGTACTTTTCTCTACAATACTTCATGAAACACGTAATAACTGTACGTTAACATCATCGTTTTCTACTAAGAGGAAGATATGCTAATAAATATCATTTTTAGAGACGGTAAGAATGACCAAATTTGACATGAAAATTTAACCCAATTTAATGGACATCTATTTGTAAATGAAGCTTCAAACAAAGATCTACAAGGATTTACAAATCTAGTGACACCAAGAATTATCTGAGTTAGTCAGGATTTTGGTCATTTTCGTCCACCGTGTGATGTCGGCTTAATCGCATGCCTATATCACCAGCGTTGTAAACTCATGCCTGACCCGTGTCATTACGTTTCACTGCCACGCGAGGCAATTTTACAAACAATTCAGAACGGTTGCTTGAGGACAGTTAATACTTAACTGGCCGAATAGGGAGATCTCCCATTTTTTTCTCAACAAAGCGCCGCCATTGATCCTATTTACTTTTGTTATTAGTTGGTCTTGAGCAAGTGTTGAACGTACTGAAAATTTTACTTTGGAAAAGCAAAAAATGCATTTGACCAACTGTGAACAACACTAGTTCAAGACTAACTAATAATGTTGGATACTAATTGTTTGGGCGTACTGATACTCAACGCAATTTGTATTTTCTAATGGCTGGGTTGAATAATTGACAACACCTTTTTTTATGTTATTAAATTTAATTCAAACTGATGGATCGTGATGCGATCAACGGCCTGCGGGCGAGTATGGCCTGGTAGGATGCTTGCAAGGATCTATTCATGCGGTAAAGATGCTTATATATATATATATATATATATATATATATATATCTCGCGTAATCGGATGTTGGTAGATATCTCGTGTACTCGGATGTTGGTAGATATCTTGCGTGATCGAATGTTTATAGATATCTCGAATGATCTTAGATATCTCTCTGATACCCCTAACTTGCAATACCAACACTGTCTTAATTCTTATTAACCCCTTGACATACAATGACGAGTCTGACTCGTCAAGCGCTTTTTTCGGCGGACGCCGTGCAGTATACAATTAGATTACATAGTTGCTTCACTCGTACGTCGATTATTATTTTTCAATATTATTTAGATGTTCTTTATTAACATCAATCTGAATGAAAAATCCAAATTTCAAAATAAAATATACTCTTTCTCAGCCTTCACGTAACCGTTCAGTTGAGCGAAATTAAATGGTATTTTTCGGTCGCATCAAGTTCCATTTAATTCGTATGTCAAGGGGTTAACTAAGGACTGAACAAATAACAAAAGTAAATAGAATTAATGGCAGCGTTTTATTGTGGAAAAAATGGAAGATCTCCCCATTTGGTTCTCTCAGTGTTAAATACAAGCACTTGTTTGTCTTCTGAAATCAAAGATAATTTTTCTGCAGAAAGTTCACGTCCGACCGTCCGATCGTTTTTTCCTTTTTTTCGTAAAAGAGGAAGTTTGTTCGGACCGCTACGCTGTGCGCGCGAAGAACAAGCGGGAAATGAAAGCTGATGGAATTCGAAGTCGAGGAAGAGGTTGGACTTGTGCCAGCATAAGGGCGAAAGTTTATCACGAACGAGGTCTCGTAATTTTCCGAGGACGAGGTAAGAGATCGACGCTGGGAAACCGTGATTCATTGCGGATCGCGGCCTCGATCGCGAAAGGATCACGAAAACGATCGATTGATAAATCTGCCCCGATTCGTGGTTAGTGTTCCAACGATCATTGGATCCATTGGATTGTAGAGGTATCCCTTTAAAGGGTATCGTATAGAGCCAACGGAACCAATTGTCGAGCTCATATACGGTTGCGGTCTTGATATCACGTACACAATTGAAATCGGATCTACCCGTCGTAGTGCCTTTCAAACGACAGAATCATCGTTCCTGCAGGCGAACAGGTTTCTGCGCTGTTTCGATCGCGATATTCGACACGATGCGGACACGTAAGTGTTTCGGGGCACACACAGGAAAAACACCACATGCAGATGAGGTAGGAGAAATTGTGATGGAATGGTTATCATAGATTATGGGATATGAGAAAGAATGTTTGTATGAAAGCATCAGTGTGGCGAGTGCGTATGATAAACTATGAGTAGACATTAAGGTTCGTGTTGTGGAATGAGTGCAGCGAAGATATATATACTATTATGATATTTATTTTTTCCTTTGGGTTTAACCCCTTGACTACGGCAGACTTTCATATGTACTGGTCGTACCATACGGCAGGGATTGAGTTACGATGTGCGCCGAGAACGGCGAATTTTTGGTGTCAGAAAGCCAAACTGTGTGAAGCGCCTATAGGCGCTTTCAGTGTCAGAAAGTCAAACTGTGTCGAGCGCCTATAGGCGCTCTCAGTATCACAAACGCAAAATTTCTAAGCGCCTACAGGCGCCCACAGTAGTCAAGGGGTTAATGTCGCATCGACTATAAGGTCATTGGCGACAGGCTCTGTGGTGTTTTCTGTTTTGTTGTTAGATTTTATTGTATAGTTGAGTTTCTTTTAGATAGTTCAAAGTATCTATAGCATGGTCTTCGGCGGTTAGAGATGAATTTGAATGGAGCCGGTGTTTTCCTCTCTGCAGATAAAGTGAACAGTAATAAAAAGGACAGTCAGTGTGTGATTACAGCAATTATAGTAATGAGTAATATTGATGTACAGGGTGTCCCAGGTTTTAATGTTTCAAACTTTGTTAGTGTATTCTATAGCACAAAATAAGAAAACAATGTTATGTAAACATAGGTCATATAGAGCTTTATTAAGAAGTTATAACAACAATTCAATGTAGTAGCACAGAAGGAATTTTGCAAATATCTCGGAAACTAAGGCCGAACGACGGTTATATGTATAGGAAAAAGTTGTTCAGAATACTCTCTTCTATAACATATTTCAGAATCATTAAAATCGGAGTTGAGGCCCCTAAAGTAAATAATTACCTATTTCTTAGCGTTTAAACGTGTCCGCTTGAATCTATTCACACGCCAGCCCTCGTTGCGATCTTCACAAGCTATTATTGGCGAAAATTCGTTTCAATGTTTGGTGACCTCAGATAGTAAACATAGCTTACATAAACGCACTGAAAAACACAATACTGTTGATCTATCGAAGCCAATGCTCGCAGTAACAGCAAGTTGATCACTATTCCTATTCTGAATTTTTGTTATAACTTCTTAATAAAGCTCTATATGACCTATGTTTACATAACATTTTTTTCTTACTTTGTGCCATGGAATACACTCACAAAGTTTGAACATTAAAACCTGGGACACCCTGTATATGTATTGTTGTATTCCCGGTGAGAAGAAATACCGTAACACGAGGTTTATTTAAAAAGTTTATTCTTAAGAGTGAGGTCGAGCGGGGACTGTCGTGGACTGAACTCTAAGTGCTGGTGATCTGGAATCTGGTACCTTTAAATGTTAGGAAAAGTAGAGTGGTAGGGATGAGATAGGATGAGGAAAATTTGGAGTTCAAGGGGTACGGATGAGTTAGCGGCCAAAGGACGTGGATGAGTCAGTAGAAAGTGAGGGTTCAAGCAGTACAATGTTTGGAATAGGATGACTATTGGACGGATGACTGTTGCGATAGGATAGTTGATAGGAAGGAACCGATAGGAATCCAACAGTATATACGTATAGAGAGAGAAAGAGAGTGCGTTGCAGAAAGGTTTTCAGTGTGTTTAATATTCTTATGTTATATTTCAACGTGTTTTTAGTGTTAGTAGTTATTGTATTTATTATTCTTAAGCGTTTACTCATAGAGATGGTGCCCGGTTAGGATCGATCGTTCCTTCGATCCTGTCGTCGCGTCGCGGTAAACCAGACGATGTTCATTTCAGGTTTGCTGTGTGGAAAGGGACCGGGTAAACTTTCTCTCGACGTCGGTTTAAATCGCGTCTGGTCAAGCGAATCGAGGATGAGGGCCGACCTCGAAAGACTCGCGGCGCGTTGAATCGAGTTTCAGCGGAGCCACAATAGCGGTTAAGTTCCATTGCGGTGCAATTACTCTGTGCTGCATCAAAATCTGTCGAACAAAGCTGCTGTTACGTTGACTGGAAAATATTAGTTTCGCGATCGTCCCGCCACTTGCTCTCGACGTGATTGCCGATCGTTATCGTCGTGTAAGCTGCAGAGATCGAAAGGCAGGATGGTGAAGGGGGAGAGGAACGATTAGAGAAGGGGAGAAGTATAACGAGTGCTTCAATGATTTTGTACAGGAGAAATATATGCTGCTTGATTCATTATAAGCTTGACAATCAACTCTAATTGTTTTGCGAGCCATCTAGTGATATCTCCAACTTATTGCTAATTACAATATTTAAAAGGTAACATTTAACATTCAATATTGGAGATTATAGGTTAAACAGGAAGAAATAAAGATAACTGTGGCTGTTGTGGAAGAGAGAAGAAAAAGGAATGGGAAGGGATGTTTCGTTCGGGGCCTGCTAGAGGATTCATCAGTTTTTTTTTGTAACATACGTTTATTGTACCAGAACACTTAAATAATATAAAACAAGGGGTACAATAAACCATAACGTATAAAAGGATAACAAAAAGGAAACAGAAATAACAATGAGGTCGATGGCTCTAGCTTAGAGCGCTCGCGATGTTAAACTAGATACAATAATAATTGCGCTTACCGCTTAATATGATATGAAACTAAGTGCTAACTTATATTAGAAGAGTTATTCGTTTAGCATAGAAAGGCACGAAAATACTATGCTATATATGGAAAAGCTATGCTATATATGAGGACTCATCAGTAAGGCTACCTAGCAGGCCCATGCCTTAGACACAGAGATAAGAAGGGATAGGTTAGAACTTGTATATACAGGGTGTGCGGACGAAGATGGGAGAAAATTTAAGGGGTAACTCTATGCAACATTCTAAGGCGAAAATCAAGAGTAACAATATTGCGTTTGACGCTTTGTTTATTAGTTATAAGCAATTAAAGGAACGGGCTATTTTACGCCTGAGAGCAGGCAAATGGAGCAACATGGTAGGTAACGTCGCTGACTGCACAGTGATGCTCAGTCGTAACTACGTACGGAATACAGGTTACCTCTGAACAGCTACAGAAATGTACTTTCATGAATTAAAAACAGATTCTATGATTTCGTTTTAAAATGTTCCACGGAATCGTATGAGAGTTTTTCATTCGTGAAAGTACATTTCTATAGCTGTTCAGAGATAAGCTGTATTTCGCATAATGTCCCGTCTAAGTAGTCATTGATGTTACCTACCGTGTTGCCCCGTTTGCCTGCTCACAGGCGCGAAATAGCCCGTTCCTTTAAGTGCTTATAACTAATAAACAAATCCTCAAACGCAATATTGATAATCTTGATTTTCGTCTTAGAATGTCGCATAGAGTTACCCCTTCAACTTTTTCCTAGCTTTATCCGAACACCCTGTATAGGAACCGAAGCGGACTCGAGCACTTGTGAGAAAGGTCATCGGTTGATCCCTTCTAGTGGCGAGAACAGGAAGGTTGCCACATAACTTTTGTTTTCAACGATTTATTAAACTTTATTTCTAAAGGAAGGTAGATCCTTTTTAAACCCGATCTTTATGCAGTGAGAGGTAAGACTCGAATGAATAGAAGAGCTCTAATTCCTCTAAGTCCTTTAATTCTTACACACAGCATGGTAAGGGTGAAACACTTGACCCGTTCCTAAAATCTCTTCAGCGCATAGCTCGACCTCGCATAAATATTTCTTCGAGGAGATTGATTTCTGTTTATTCTTTAAGATGTATTTTATTTTCAACATTAAACGTACCAAGCGGGGTCAAATGAACCCTTTCCAAGTTTGTTTTATAAACCGTACATTCATTGTTATTTCTTTCGCTCATACAATTTTCTGTAAATTCTTATATTATCTGATTATTCAATTTCCCGCTTTCCGTTTTTCTTTTAACTTATTTATTACCGAGACAAATTTTTCGCATACCTTATGTATCACGAGGGGATTTGACCCCTTACAAAATTTACGTATTTTTCTGTAGTTCTCCAACTGGAACCTTAATTCTGGACTCAGATACACTTCCCAAGTTATATAGTTTCATTTTTCTGAATCTGATATGTGTGTTAGGTTTCGACGCCAGCACTTGAACGACCATTTCAAGGTCCATACGACGTAACGCATAAGCAGAAAGGACACTTATGGGAGATTCGCAAGCAACAGTCCTTCAAATGAGTTCTCTATAACTAAACGGAATAGAAATGCAGTCCTATACTGAGAGTTAGAGAGTAAAGATCAGAGCCTACAAAAATGTTGCGAATTATTTCCTTCAATAAATTAAGAATTACTTTCTAAAAATCAACATTTATTTCATAAGGGGTCAAATGACCCCGTGTAGTAAGAATAGGTATGTATGTATCAGTACATTTGGTGTTAAAATAAAATTTATTTTATTTACACGTATAGAACACTTGTATCGATTAATATTTAGCGTGTTAAGTAGATGATATCTGTAGAATTGAATTTTTTAAGATAATAGCACAAATACGTTAGATATTTTTGAAGCCGATTTACAATATTGGTTCGATTTTTACTTTAAACGATTGTAAGTGATTTTGGTATACGATTATCTTAGGACAATGAACTTGTTTCGCAATGAATTATAAAAAATTAAATACTTATTCTATATGTATACTATTATCTGACTCGAATAGGACTGTTTCATCCGGATTACTGAGAACCTAGTGATTTCGTAAATGAGATAAATAATAGAGTTTATATGCAATTTACTTTATTTATATCACATTTTGTATATTTCTACAACAATATTAACATGATAAAGCAAAAAACGTAGAATATAAATCCGACTTCAATAAAAATATTACATTTAATAAAATCTGTGCATTTCTATACTTTCAGCTTTGAGCCAGGTTTTCGAATACATACCTTTTTCATATATCTCTTTTTTATCTGCATTAGCGGACTCGCTCAGTAATAATTCGAAAAATGACTTTAAACGTAAAAAGCTCCTTTTTGATACTATAAATTTAATTCGATATGGTTGTTCGAATGATAGACGTTCAGGCGACAATTCTATGGCAAGATTAAAGAATGCAAAATCCTGAGGAGGATATGACACCAGTAAAAATAACAGCTAAGAAGGAATTTTCAAGAGAAAGAAGGGATGAGAGGGTTAGGGAAGGAAAAGAAAAAGAGAGAGAAAAAGGGTGAGAAAAAGGAGGTATCATTGCGTATGCGTGAAAAGGGGAGGGCTGAGAGGGAAACTCATTTTGCGAGCTCACGTGTTCGTTCGACGGTCGAAGGTGGTCGATCTCAAAGACACCCGAGAGTCTTCTCCGCTTTCTACGTCGAACCGCAGCCGAGCAAATAAACTGTCGCACTTAAGAGCCTTTAGAGAACGGGTTAACCCGGCGAGGGTCCTGCAGTTTGCCCAAGGTGACAGATACAGTGAAGATGAAAGAGAACCGAAGTAATTACGTTTAGGTCGTGATGAGACTTTAATCTTCGATCCGAGGACAGCCAGCCGAGGGGAAGCGGTTGCCGAAGGAAAGATGGAGTAGAGAACCGTTCTCGCACATTTCCATCTCCACGGCCGTCACATCCTTCGTCCCGAAATTCGGTGATTTTCGCGTATCCACGGTTCGCGGCCAGTTCGATTCACTGCTTGCCATTTCTCTTTTTTCCTCTCTACTCCGTTGAATCGCGACGCACCAGTGCTCTCGTATTTCCCTCTCCGAAATGAACATGATCTATTCTTTTCATTCGTGGCTCATGTCAACCCGAGGCGAGCGCGCTTCATAGACTGTGTAATGCGGTGCGTTTATGCGTGTCCGTGGAAAAATTTCCACGTTTAAATTATCTGACGGGCGACAGAGATGAAACGAAATGGAGATGGGCTCTCGCTGGAGTACATTGTCGCTCAAAAGTTCGGAGCGCGAAACGAATAATTCTTCTTTTTGAGCAGATAAATATTGTAGAAAAAAGGTCCTTTATTTCTTTCTTATCTTATCTTAACTTTTTTTTTTTACTCAGGGAGTACAATTAATTCTCAGCAAGAATTATAAGTAATTATTCTGCTGTATTACAATGTCCTGAGGAGTAATTTCTACTACATAAGGAGTTAATCTACCATTTAATTCTAAGGGACAGACTCTATTTAATCTGCGAGTATCTGAGCCGTCTCACAATTGAGTAACCAGGGAGTTTGGATGATTTCTTACACGTAGCTGGTGTTTAGCGCTAAACCTTGTTATTTCTTTCTTATCTTATCTTAAGATAAGTATCTTAAGATCACGGTGTATTGTTTCAATTTGGTTACAAAATATTACGTTCTAAATTAGGGTTTAGATTTGTTAGTTATAGAGGGGAAAGGTGGCCTCCTCTGCCAAAATGGAGAAAAAGGAAGACAGGGGTGTACAATACTCGAGGAAAGTGAATCTCAGTTGTTCAGAACCCCTTTTAAGTGGTCGTAAGCTGCAAATTACTATAGAGGCCCTAAATGACCTACCGAAATAGTGGATGAAAGTTTAAGACCAAATGATCTGTAAAAATTAAGTAATTCATACAAGAAATAACACAATAAGCAAATTTCGCGTTTTATACTGATCAATAAGTACTATGTTGCTCTGTTAACAATCAAACTGGATATATAAACAATATTTACAAACCTCGATACTCTGTTCTGAAATATCTTCCCGTCTTAAACTTATGTCCGCTACTATAAATCAGAATAGGAACAATTGTATTTTTCAACAAGTGATAAAAATGTCAATTTCTTTATTTTTATTTGGTTATTTAATGTTGCATCAGCCACTTATGGACTATTAGCAACTTAGGTGGCTTATAGCCTGTTATACAGTTTAGTTTGTTTTAAATATCGTAACAGATTCTCTGTAGTGTTGTTCATCAGGTTATCTTTAAGAGCGGGTTTTAAGTTGTGTTCAAGTCGATTTGTAGTGTACTTTCCGCAGCCCAAGATAATGTGATCCACTGCCAAGGGCACTTTACATGCTTCGCAGGTTGGAGGGTCTTCTTTGTGAAGAAGGTGTAGGTGAGTGAGTTTCGTGTGTCCTATAATGACTCTCGAAATTTTGACTTGGCTGCGTCGTGGCAAGGTGCAGGCGATGCTCCTTCTGAAAAAATCGTTTATTATTGTTAGTCTTGGTTTGGATGAGAATTCCTAGGGTTTGTTCCAGTTGTCATTTATTTTTTTTTTGAATATATGGAGTGTAGTTTTTTCTGGTAGGCTGTTATTGTGGTGGTTGAGATTGGTTGAGTTTCGTTGAGTTTACCACTTTTTTAGCCAATTTATCGGCTCTTTCATTCCCTGCAATGCCAATGTGGGAGGGTATCCAAGTTACAATGATTGTATTGTTTCTTTTTATTGATTTGATGTAA
>JAOPTO010002470.1:133703-190162 GCA_033822845.1 Tetrapedia diversipes | reverse complement strand
AATACAGTCAACCCTCCTATAACGCGGTGAGTGCGTACCGCGTTATATGGAAACCGCGCTATAAGAAACTCGGATTTAACCGTACAAACCAGGCTAATTCGTAGCGCGTTGTATGGAAACCATCTACCGCGTTGTATGGAAACCGCGCTATAAGAAACTCAGAATTAGTACAAATCACATCATTCGTACCGCGTTATATGGAGACCAATAAATACAAAAGACAAGATAAATTATAAATTATTTTTATTGAATTGAAGAGTTCATATAAGGAAATGATAAAAAAAAATGAAACAAAAACTAAACTAAAAAACTGTTTTCCAACAAAAAAAAGAAAAACTTTTGTAAAATTATGTAATCTTTTAACACTCATCCTCGCTGTCAAATATGAGTCGCCTAACTCGTCTTCTTTTAATGGGTAAAATGTCTTCCTCACTTGGTTCATCTTCACATTGGTTTTCGATTGTAGCTTTTTTTTCTAACTCCACTAAAACCTCTCTATAGGGAGCTAAGCAATTTCTTAACTCTCTTTTAAACTTTGCGCTGCGCACCGTTGAATGATCAGTTTGAATGAAATGAAGTTCTAATTCTTTAGCCAAATTTAGCCCTTTTTTCACATCTTGTAAATCAAGATTTGGCACCCATTCGTTTTCCATATTTTCGTTTACCAATGCATTTGAGGTAGGTGCATCAATTAATTCCATCAGTTCTTCCTCATCTAAAGTTTCTTCCCCGAGTACTAGTTCTGTTACATCCTGATGGCTTACTACAAATTCTTCATCGCTTAAATGAGAAGCAATGTTTACTATTTCTGTAACTGGGAGTGAAATTGTAGAATCATCAGAATTGGTCACCAACGAAACGTACTGTGAAAGAGCTCTGAGACGACTGAAACCGATGTCGTAAACGGCTAAGAGATAAGCTTGAATGTTTATATAAACATATCCAGTTAAAATCATTCATTGGGTGCACGGAAAGAACTGATGGGACGTTGTTGAACGGAAACCGCGCTGTAAGAGTACCGCGTTATAGGAGGGCTGTCGCAATTTCAGCTCCGCGTTATATGGAAACCGCGTTCTGAAAGTACCGCGTTATAGGAGGGTTGACTGTAATTGATACCTTTTTTCCCTACTTATTAAATTTAATTGATACTAGTGCTGCGATCAAGGGTCTATGGGCGAGTGACCTGGTCGGATGCTTACAAGGATCTGTTCGCGTGCGGTAAAAATACTTATATTTATATATCTCATGTAATCGAATGTTGGTAGATATCTTGCGTACTCGGATGTTGGGAGATATCTTGCGTGATCGAATGTGGCTAAATATTTATTGATATCTTGGGTGACTGATTGTTTATAGATATTTGGTATGGTTAAATGTTTATGTGATTTGTCGCGTGGTCGAATATTTGTGTGATTGAATGTTTAAAGACATCTTAAATGATCTGAGATATCTCGCTGCTATCCTTAGCTTATGTCACTATCGAATATTTGGAGATATCTCGCTGATACCTCCAGCTTATAATACCACCATTGTCTTTATTCTTATTAACTAAGGATTGAACAGTTGTTATTATTAAATTGTTTTAAATATACGTTTATTAATATTCTAATCATTTCACTTTTATTTATTCATACCTGAGTCCCATCTTTTGCTCTACTAAAATCATTTTATCGAATTTTCCAATATAATTACCGTTTGTATAGAGTTAAGAGTTACCGTCCCGTTTTATGCGAGTTCCGGTCCCGGTGTCCGAATACTTACGAGCAGAAGTGTAGGTTAATAACGAATAGTGCCAGGATTTGTTAACCTGTTGGGAACGAAACGATAACACGAGTCGCCGGAAAAGCCTGAGATTACACGGTCTGTTCGAGCAGATTCGAGGGGACTCGAAGAGGTTTGCACGGGCATGAAAATTAGTCGGGGCTTCTTGGTCAATTTACGGGTTAAGATGCCATGTCGAAGTTAACCAAGTTTATGACTTAGCGCGGGATTCACCGACCCGTCTGCGATAACGTTCCCTGTAGCGCTCCAGCATGATCGAAGAGCGGAGCATGGCGAGTACAGTTTAGGTCGCCGGTTTCATTAACAGCCGCGGGTATTATCAAATAATAACTTGAACCCCGCCGTGGAACCGTGCCCGATGTCCCTAAGGGCTACTCTCGAGATTGATAGTAGTTTCGACTGTTCTTCTCAGTTAATTCTCTGGAACGCTTATACCTATCCGTGTTAGAGAAACACATCGTAAGGGATACTAATCTTTGATGCTGTTAGGGGCATGTAACAAATTTATGTTTTTGAATTTATTTTAGATTAGACCTTCTGAAAAATACACTAGGAATTATTTGATAATGTATAGTAGTGGACATAAGCTGAAGACGAGATGATATTACGAAACAGAGTACTATAGTTTATAAATATATTATACATACATTTTGATCGTTAATGAAGTAGAATAGTGTAATACTTATCGATGGGTATAAAACATGAAATTTGTTTGTTGAAGAACTTTATTTCTGCAGACCCTTTAGCTGTAAATTTTTGTCCACTATTATAGATGGTTAAAAGTTGAAATTAAAATATACGTTTTTATAATGCTACAGTAAAAAAAATATGTTTTCAACTAATTGTGAGTCGGAAAAATCTAATCAAATAATTTAGCAATGAACAGAAAGGTATTTCATTAACCTTCTGTCTGTACATCTGTATCTCTACGTGAATGTCAACCACATTTTCCTCTAGGTGGACTAATTATTATATTAATATTATTATTATTATTATTATTATTATTTTGTCAACGTCTACGCGTATTTCCGGATTAATAATATTGTACATAGTTTTTCAAATTCCATTCAACTAAGATATCGATCAGGGAAAATATGTAACCCAACCACAGATTCTCTTCTAATTCCATACTAAGTATATGCATTGTCTCTAAAAATTATTCGTACACTATATTACAAATAAATTCATTTAACTCTAAAATTCTGATTTTAGAGAATGTTTTCAATAAAACTTTGTGAGTATGTACAGTGTAATAGTATATGTATAGATTAATTTTTTTTTATCGAAATACCACTTTAAGGAAGTGAAATCAACGTTAAAAGTTTCAATGCTTCTCCTCCTTATTTAAAGATAACCTTGTAATGGCGCGTGATAAAGAAAAACCTTTTAGATAAAACTCTTTTAATCTTTAATGCTTTATCACCTTGTTGTAAAGGGATCCCAGAGAAACTTATATTTAATTCATGAAGAGTTGCTGAAACTTTGAGGGTCGTTTTCACTGCCACAGAAAGATTTCTTGTCGATAAAATAATTGTTCTATCCATTATGGTCTACATACAAACAAATTTTTATCGAAATCAATATTTCAAGATTAGGTGAATTTCCTAGTAATGCAGTAATGCATGAATACTTTTTGCAGCTATTATAGTAACACATCACCTAGAAAATAAAGAAACTCATACTCTAAGCAGTGTATTCTTTACTTGCACTTACAACTGCAATTGTTGCTGGAAGTACGATAACGATGACAATTAAAAATGCCAAAGAGACTAATTAATTTATTTTACTTTATTTTTCCGAAGACTAACTTTATTTCTGAATACAAACTGATTGTTGACTGCGTACATTGTATTTTTTTTAAGGTTTGTTAAAACTTAACTCGTGTACTTTTATTTCTTAAGTTCCAAGTTTGAGGCAGTTTAACACTATTCCTACCGACAATTCACGTATACCTATTCCCACTGCGACATTCCCACGTAAGACAGACTACAAATTGTTCTCAGAAAGTAAACAATGAAAAAAGAAGTGAATATTGTAAAATGTATTATATGTATACTTGAGGAAAAGTTTAAAATTTAAAGGCGATTCAATTATGTTGTATATATGAAATTCTAATCACAATTTTAAAAACGGTCATTTGACCAGTCATGGTAGGAATAGTGTTAAATCGATGAAACGTTTTTCGAACTTCTCGATTAATTATTTGCGTTACTACTATTACCCTGTTTTTGTAAATTCAGTGGTACTTACTCTGAAACCTATTATTATTCACATATATGATGTAGTTAGATTGATTTACGTATTCTATTTGTAGGTTAAGTTATTGTTTGTAATTCATAAAATAATAATTAGCATCGGGTAGGGTAAACGGGTAGATTAGATTAAGGTCCGATATAGTTAAATAATAAGAAAAGTGTAACCGGAAGCCATTCAAAACCGAAAAGTGCGGATTATGTATAAATAAATATATGAAGTAATTATTCTATACATTTCTTTTGCTGTATTCTTCACTTAATTAAAATATAATATCCAGCCTAGAAGGTGCAAGAAAGGGAAATCAATCGAAAAAGTTAAAGTTGGATTTTATGAAAAATATAACGCAACTAATTAATCAAATTCATGAGTTACTCTATAGAATTTATTTTTAATAATGAGTAAGGAAAATATTTTCTTCCTTTCAGATAATTGTTTTCTATTCGTTTACTAACTTTCAGATTTCTGTCTTAATAACCATTTCCTTTTCCAGTCTTTGAAGTACATGCATTGCTTATAAAGTTACGATTTTAAATGATTAACTTCTTGAAAGGTGAAAATTGTTAGCTATTCATTGTTAGCTTTAGAATGTATTTTAGCTGATTTTCATTATATTTAAAAAAAGATCATTCTATCATTCATCAGACACAATTAATTAATTCAACCGCTTAATTGTTCTTATAATCAATTTTCTTTTCGACATTTTCTAAACTTTAAAATTAATCGAAACAGTTTATAGTCAGTCAATGTAATTGAATTATGTAAAAAGTATTTAACTAATTTTTGGAGTCACAGTATCTGATCAACGTCAATAATAAACTAAATCCAATTTGAAAGTAACCTTTCATCGTTCTCAATTTCTATGATTTGCTTCTGTTCGCATAACCGCGCAATTATGGCCATTCGCGTGGGGTAAGTTCACTCGCACGAGGTGTCTATGAGGCTCTTGCGAGATTGGATCGATCGGGTTAATTAACGCCGGTTAGAGTTTCGATCGATAGGTTACGTTACCCATCGGGACCCGCAGAACAAGGAGGTAACGAACAACAGGCGCTGTTTTTACGTAATGATCAGTATCAGTCTTCCACGAGATTGATTTTGTTCGTGAAGGAGAAATTTAACACATTTGTAGGGAGTTACGCTAGGACACGTTGTTTCGTAATTAATCTTAAATTTTCTTTTAACCCCTTGACATACAAATAAAATGGAATTTTATGCGTCCGAAAAATACTATCTAATTTGACTCAACTGAACAGTTATGTGCAAGCTTGGAAACAGAACATTTTATTATTATTTAATCAGGTTAATATATTAACCCTAGAACTCCTAAGAGGGGGGTTCTTCGAACCCACCAATTAAAAAACCTTAAATTAGAATCTTTTCCCTTTCATAAAAAATTCTCTTAAAATTATTTATTGTTGTATACATATTTAAGTTTGATATTAAGAGGTTTCCGTTGCTATATGTAATAAATTAGTAAGCATAAGAGAAAGTCAGTTATGACTACGCGCCGTGATGACGGTACGCCACGGCGCGGTGGCGATCACGCGAAGTGCACCCTTACGCTCTCCTTTTCTTCAAAGAATAAAAATTACAGAAAGAAGAATGAAACTGTGTAACTAATTGGGAACTTTAACTGGAAAGATGCTACTAACTAAAATACCAAAAGTTACAGAACCGACAAAAAAGGGAAGATGTTATGAGTGTATACTGGGAGCTAAAAGCAGACGCATAAAATATAATAGTTTATTAAAATCAATGCAAAGTTGTTACAATTGCAAAAACCATGTTTGCAGGAAACATTCATTTAATACTATACTCTGCCATTCAAGTTTATCAGAAGAATCAAGTTCAAACTGGCTGCACGTTGCTATACTATTTTATAATAGTATTTAATTTTATAAATACACATAAATCAATACAAATTGAACGCAAAAACATATGTTGTCTGGTTTACAATTTACAGTATATCCTAACGTTGCAAAACATTTTCTAAAAAATAACTTTTTCCAGGATAAATGTGTAAAAAGAAGTATGGGTTCGAGGAACCCGCCCCTTAGGAGTTCGCGTAACAGATCGAGGCTCAGGAGTTCTAGGGTTAAGTAGCATTATAAAATAATAAATTAGTAGTTCTGTAAAGTATGAAATATTTCAAAACACTTTGGAATTTGTGGACGGTTCTTGAGGTTTCGGAGACGTCAAAGTTTGCAATGGTACATGAAATGAATGCCATTGTATGTCAAGGGGTTAACAAGAATTTGTTTTATGTAATACGGTACAATAACATAAGAATGGTAAGGAGAGAAACAAGGAATGTTACAAAATAGTTTTTATGAGAAAATCCTATTAAGATACGTTATATGTATGCTTATATTTTTTATTATTAATTTGTATACTTTTATTATTCATATGAAGTTATGTAATATTAAGGTTTATTCAATAAATTATTATTCCATGCTCAACTCTAACTTTCACTTTTCAGAAAGAGAACAAGGTTCAATGAATTTAATTGTGTTGTTCATGATATAACATAATATTAATTAGATGCGGAAAAGAGATGAAAAAGAACATAATTACTTTACCACATTTTCAAAATGTGGTATCCTTAAGAGTAAATAAAGTAATTACGTGAAATTTTTTAGTCAGTAATATTTTTATATGACAAGGAATATATGTATAATATAAACAAAAATGAATATTAATATAATAATAATCTTTTTTTTATACATAATTTGTATGTAGTAGGTATAAGTTTTCATATGTTTTCATTACATATCTACCGGCTTCCCACATTCCAAACACGAACTTCTTATTTTTCTAGATCTTTTCAATTCATTTTCATAAAACATACAATACGAACCGACGATCCTCTTCCGCCCAGTAAAATCAAACACTTCAAATTCTAATCAATAGTTTCTATTTAAAATTGGTAGTTTTGCCTTAAAATATTTTCAATAGCACTTTTTCTCAAAAAATGGCAGGCAGAGTTCTTCGTTCAATTTTTGTCAGAACAATCGACGTTGATTTGATTTTTCCTTTATCATTTTATTATTTTCGTCAATAACATTCTAGTGATTAACACTAAAACTCACGACGATTACAGTGTACTTATTTGCATGGAACAGATGAAATTGAAAATTGGATGAAAAAATACCGAATACCTACAAAACAAATCTTTATTTATACCTTTTGCAGAAAATCATTGTAGTGTTATAATAATAATATTTACTGCTATGAATACGGAAATATAGTTACAATATTATGTACAAATTTTACTCTTCGCACGACTCTGCTACACGGTACAACGTCTAATTCAACTCTTTGCACGACTCTCCTACACGGTACAACGTCTAACCCTTTGACTACAGCGCGCTCTCGGACGAATCCATCAATATGGACGGTGCGTTTTTCGTATATCAGTCGCTACAACTGGTTGTCCACTGACTAATGACCAAAACAGTACCCGGAAGTTTGATACCATTCTTAGGGATTAAAAGTAATAATGACATATTTAGTTGCTATGTTACATAGGACAATAAATTCTATGTTGAATTAATTAGTAAAACAGTAATAAAGGTGTTATAGTAAAGAAATGCAGAGGACGTATATTTACGCCTTTCGTATATATTGATGGACTTTTGAAGGCGTATATTTACGCCTTTAGCAGTCAAAGGGTTAACATGTTATATTCCATGTTAAATCAATCGATAAAACAGTAAAAGATGTTATAGTAAAAAAATACAGAGGTCATAAATTTATGGCTTTTGTATATATTGATGGATACGTGAGGACGTATATTTACGGCTTTCGTATATATTGATAGACTTGTGAAAACGTATATATACGTCTTTAGCACTCAAAGGGCTAATTCAACTCTGTTCTTTTTGACCAGAGAAAACTGTCGCTAGCCCTTGGCCTTTCTCCCACTACGTACCTCGGAAAAATCCCTCAAGTATGACCATATTTGGGGATATTCCAAAAACATGACCATATTTGGACATTTTTCGAGGGCCTCGCGCGTCACCAAGGATTTTCCCCAAGCAGGTCTGAACCCCCGTTGACCACCCCTTACTTTCTCTTACTCTATAAAATTAATTACGATACTACATCATAATAAATTTTAGCCGCTTTACCACATTGAATTTATAAGGCTGCTATGAATAATCACTAATTGGTCATTTTGACTGTTTTAGTAGTTCTAGTGTTAAAGGGGTGAACAGGTGATCCTGAACTCACTGTATAAGCGAATAAACAGTGATGGAAGGGATTAACGAATTTTCATTATTCGAACGATACAATCATGCGAACCGCCAACGTTTTGGATAAATAGAGTCCTTCATGCTGTACAAAGGAGGATACATAGTCGCAGAGTCGCGTCAAGGAATGCTTTGGAATACGGAACGAAGTGGAATCACGATGGTGAAACGACACGATGCGAGAGAGGGTATCTTCAACGACGTCGCAGCTCGTTCGAAGGTACGAAGAATTTCTTACACTCGAAGCATTCATGCAGAGAATTCCAAGCACGTAAATCTTGGCAAATCTTGACCTTCTAGAGGTGTCCCCTCGCCTCTCCCCGTCTTCTCTTTCTTTATTTTCATCCCCTTTTCTTGCCTTTCCGCCGGCCTCTTTCTCAGTGTTCTCGAGCTATGCAAAGGAGGGTTATTCGTGACACGACGGAAGACGATTTTAAGGAACGCTTTCACGTCCCGTTTCACGAGCCCACTCGTGTGTTCAGCCTCGAGTATTAAACGAGCTTAATCCTTTGCGTCAGTGTTTCAAGGCTGCGCGTCAAGTGTTTTGCTGCGTGGCGAAAATTTGCGATTTTACTGTTCTTTGACACTAAACCTACCGACGGGCTAGAGTATACTTATCTTTAACGAAGAAGTCAAGTTGAAAATTATATTTAAAAGATATCTAATACAAGGGAAACAAACTGTAATGATTACAGTAAAGATCACAGTAAATTTCCAAAGGTGTAGGTGTCACAATAAATTTATAATGAAGTTTTCATGAAAAATTACAAATTGGTCATTTTGACTTTATAGTGATGAATTGTAGTGTTAAAAAAGATTGATAAGATTGATAAAATAGGGGGAGAAGGTATGAGGTGCTGGAAACGCATAGATTACTTTTTCAAGATTCCAATTCCTTTTCCTCTTTTTTATTTTTCTGTAGCATTTGAAAATCACTGGAATTATCTACTTTGTGGTAAGATTTGCTATGTGTATTTTAAATTTATCTTGATTTCCAGATTAAAATTCATTTCGATTAATGTAAACCCTATTACGTCAGTAATAGTGGTCTCAGCTCGTGTTACATTGCCATTCACGTTTATGTATAGTAATATACTGTATAACCGATTGTTTAAAATATTATAATAGATTAAAATATTTCTTTGTTTAGAAAGAAATTTATTTGCTAGTAGTATCAAACTCGCTAATGTTGTTTCTAAGCTTATCGAGTGTTTTTCATTAGAAGAATATATTACTTTTTGAAGGTTTTCTAAAAATGTGTCTAAAAGCTTGCACAGCTGTCAATGCAAATCCAAAAAGCTTAGTTCTGCTTTTCAAACGCATAGAGTAATTTATTTCAAAACAAGTAGAGAACAGCTGAATCATAGCTTTGGAATATCATAGTTTTGGAAAGTAATCACGTAAAACTATCTTAAGATTCAAATGTTTTATTTATAATAATTGTATTCTTATTTAGGTATATGCAAATTACAATGGTAAGGTATTTAGTTAACCATACGATATCGTATAGTTTTTACTTGACCCGACCTTCGTGCTTTCCACAATAAGATGACTTCTCAGAAACCGAAATAGTATATTATCGTACAACATTAGATTCGTTTTAACAAATGTCTCTATATGAATAATACAGTATGGTGTTCTATTTAAAAAAAAAGTTAATACTATACAAGTTAGTACCTTGTATACCATTCTACCATAGAAAGAATATTTATAATCGGAAAGGAAGCGAGATGTGAAATCAGGTTGAAATCGAGCAATTTATTTATTTATTTATTTAAATAACACACACAGTATTTACTCCACAAAATAAAATAAAATAAAATATATATTGGGAATGGGGTTTTATATTGCTAAATGAAATAAACTCTTATTTGTGAAATAATACTATGATAGTTTATTGATACTTTTATATAGCACGAGGAAGGGCAATTTTGACCGCACCTAGCGAGTTTTGTCACAAGACTAGCAGAACGCAGTGGTCGAAATTCTTACAACCCCGTCCGGGTCCTTCAGCCTCATTGTTCTGTTTCTCGATGTTTTCGAACTTTCAAAAATGCCAGATGTGGCATAGCTTCTTGGAAGAAGCCCTTGAGAAATTACGTTAAGAGAAAGCTGGTTTATGATTAATTTTTGCTTCGTAGTATTTCTGTATTCAATTTCTAACAATATAAAATAAAATAAAGTGCATAATGCAATATTGTAGTAAATTAGATAAATTTAGATAATAGATTACAAAAAGAATTGACCGATCCAGTGAAGAAATCTAACTCGAAACTGGTGTTTTCTGCAAGTGTGCAGATACGGTTTACAGAGTAGGTATTGACGTATCTGATAGTATATTTGCATAATAGAAATGTCCGTGATGACCTCAGTGATCTAGCAGGCGAATAACAGTTGATGGAGGAAAGCAGTGTGAAGCAGTTAACGACACCATTGATTAGTTTAATGTAGGAATGCGATCGAGCGGATGCGAGTTTGGGAAAGTCTGAAGAGTACTTGAGTTGGGTGATTGTCGTGCGAACGGAAAATGTTTGGGCTCGAATGTTTCTAAGGCGTGAAAGATGAGAACTTGAGAAAACAGTGCGACTGAGAAATTGTGGGTGGTCGTGACCGAATGCGTAGAGTGAGAAAGGTAGACAATTAGAATGAAAGGAAACGAGTGTTTGGAAGAATATATGACGGGGAAAATGCGAGCGCGAGGCAGAAAGTGTTTGACTAACGTGGAAGAAAGGTTTTGATTGTGAACGTAGAAAGAGTGTTAAAGTTGCTAAGTTGTAAAGTCGTTTAAGTTATTTTTGTTAGATTGTTTTAAATATACTGTTATTAATACTTTTGTTGTAGTTTTAGATATTAAATAGTTTTATTAATCACATTACGCTTGTCCGCTCGCAACGCCTTCGCGTCTCTTGCTCTACTGACTACCTTACTCTACTGACTACCTTCGCCTTTTGTCACACCGGTTCACGCGCTCTCTCTCGCTTTCTCACTCATTCCCTCTCATTCTTTCCTCACTCAGCCTATCATTCGCTCCATTACAAACAATCTAATTACCCATTCGTCCTTTTGAAATCTCTCTCTCTCTCTCTCTCTAAATCACTACACTTTAATCGCTTCACTTTTATTTTTCACACCTGAATTCCATCTTCCGTTCTACATTTTATAGAACTTTTCCTATATTAATTATCAATAAACTCGTTTCATTAAATGTTTCTACATGAATAATACAGTGTGGTGTCCTGTTTAAAAAAAGTTAGTACCTTGTGTACCTTGTTCCACCTATAGAAAGAATATTTATGATCGGAAAGGAAGTGGGCTGTGGAATCAGGCTGAAATTGAGCAATAACGGTCCGAGTGGAATTAAACGCGCGGCAGCTATGGTTGCTTGTTGTTCGGGGACCAGGATTACCGAGGTCGTTAGGCCGAGAACCCTGTCGTAACTCGATTAATTTATACAGGCTGCCCTCGAATCGAGACGCAATACCCTTCGTACGTGAGCTTAATTTACCCTCGTTGCCTGGCCGTATTTCGAGGTGTCTTCACGTTGGAAAACGTTGTTACGCGTTAAAGGAAATGTTTGAACTTCATCCGGGTGACAATTTTTAGTGAAATAAACAGACCGGTTTATACGGTAGGATCTCGTTCATCTGAACCAATTAGTTACAGAATAATTGGAAAACCGAATTTTTCGAAATTATGATTGCATTTCGTATTATGAGAAACGATCATTTATCGCACATTATTACTTCATGGCCTTTTAATCTCTGTTCCAAATCCTCTTCAGCTGTTAAATTATGTTGCAATAAACGTGTACGCTTAGGTTAATAAGTAATATATTTGAATATAACATAAATGGTTTATGCGACATGAACTATTTCACATGGGAGTTTACTCGCTACATTGTTTACACGAGGTGATATCAGCAAAAATGAGCGCCACTCTTATTTACAAGGCTACCAACCATTAAATTATAATTTATTTTTAAGTTTGTTGAAATACTTTTGTGTTTCCTTTCTCGTTTATCATATCAAAATATGTACTTTGTGATAAATTGTTTTTAATTTATTAGTGTAATTTGTTGATCAGCTCATCCTCTACGAAACATTAAAATGGTTTGATGTTAATATGTTAAACCGCTTATACTAAAATTATAATATCACCTACTGAATGTGCGATTCTTTAAATAAATGATCTCATTTTATTTTATCCTGGGCTAAATAAATAGGTTTTAATTTAATGCTCACGGTTAAAGTTAAATTAAATCGTGAGAGGCTCTTTTTTGTAATATCAATTCCGTTGCTGGCGGAAGGGAGGGTGGAAGCTTCCCAGTTTTAATCTACAGTTAGAGAGATATGAAACAACACGTCACGGAGTCCGTTGACAGTTGGCAGGTCCATTTTTGTCTGTACATTAGAAGCCTAATCAATCCTCGTTTCGTTTTAAACCCTCTTTATTATGTCCTCTCTGCTAACTAGCTTCGGCCTTAATATGTCATCTGACAAACGTTCCCGACAAATTGAGTTCGTCTTCGTTGGAGCACCAGCGAGTTTCGATCCGCCGATGGTTAAGTGGAACGACACGTCAAGGACTAAAGTTAAATTCCTTGTTTCTGACGGAGAAGCACTACTTTCCGGTGTTATACGAAAAATTGGAAAACTTTATTGTTTAACCCTTTCACTCCAGTAGGAATATATTTATCCCAAGTATTGTTCGTAAAAATGTACCAAAGTTTGAGGGAAAAATGTGTAATATGCCATTATGTTCTGATTGTTTCCCATCTTATCATATATACAGTGGCTCCAAAAAGTATTCGTACACTAAGTCAAAAATAAATTTGTTTAACCCTGAAATTCTGAGTCTGATACAAGTATTTAATAAAACTTTGTGGGTATGTAGATCGTAATATTATATGTTTGAATTAATCTCTTTTTTTCATCTAAATGCCATTTTAAAGGGGTGAAACCAGCGTTGAAGTTTCTGAGTTTTCTCTCATTTTTTAAAGATAATTTTGTAATGGCACTTGATGAAGCAAAATCTTTCAAATCGAAAATGCTTAATTTTTAATACTCTATCGCCCTGTAATTAAAAAGAAGAACACAAAATCTGGTATTCAAAGCGTGAAAAATCGCTGAAACTTTGAGATTCGTTATCAGCCCCCTTTTTTGCCGTAAAAAAATTGCTCCACGCAGGACACACCATGCTCTGTACACACATAAAGTTTCATCGAAATCAGAATTTTAGAAGTCGATGAATTTCCTTATAATACAGTATAATATAATATATAATAATAATAATAATAATAATATAATACAGTAAATATTAGGTATTTATGCACTGTTGGGATTATATATTCCGTGAAATAATACTAATGGGAAATATAATCCCATACAATTTTTTCAAACGTTTCAAAAATAAAATTTTTTATAATACACATTTAGTTTTATTCCACTTACTAGAGTACATTTCCGCAATTTTGTTTCTAAAATAAAAAATTTAAATATCAGGAGTGAAAAGGTTAAAGTTTAAAATTATTTCGACAACAATTTTATTCGTAATAATTAAAAAATTTGTTGCAGGTAAAGTTAACGTTTTTGAATTTTAAGCACAGTAAAGCCTCCTTTACATAAATTAATAGGAAGACTAAACTGTTCGGTTAAAAAACATTTTAAATAATAGGACAGTTACCTTTTCTTATATGAAATTTCATTTATTTAAATAGACATTCAGAAGGTTAATAGTTTGAGTATTTGTGTATCCACTGTTAAATTTCATGATTTGTTAAATTAAAGAATTATTAGTAGGCGCAATTCTGTTCAGGTAATAGAATATCAGGGGTAAAATATTCAGATAATGGGTATTCAGGTAAGGGAAATTTTACTATACTTAAAAAATGTATAAAGTAGTACTGTTGGCTAGAAATAATTCGTTCGAATGTAGAATTAATGTGTGGTCTTTCAAGCAGAGCACAAAGCTTTCGGTTCACAAATTTATCCGGCTCTTGGTATTCTTTACATGTAACCACAATAGAACATCGATTATCGGAATACATATTTTCCGAACTCTTTGTTATCCGAATGTTCTACTATCGCAACATTCTATTATGTGTACTATACATTTGCCATCACTGTGCGCGTGCAATATACGTTGTATTTATTTCCTCCTGTCGAAGTTATCGAAGCTAGCTATCGAAACAGAATCTGTTCGCCAAATCCACCAATATGTAATTATTATAACGAAATTATATCAACCGATCATCTACTATTTAAATGCAAAAGATACCATGTCCAGAAGCAAAAATACAAAACAATATTATCAGCGTCACTAACATCACAGAAACATGTTGAAAATATCCTAAATTACCTAAAAGAAACAAACATCTATCACAAAATACAACCATCTAGACCCAAAAGAATAGTGCCAAGCCGTTGCTAATGACCAGAAGGTTGATGCAACATTAAACACGAAAAAAAAATCTGTTTGCAATATTTAAGCAGTGTATTATTACATTCAAAACGTTTAGAATTAATAGTGTTGTCAGAACTGAATGGTGTTATTATATAATATGGTGTTATAAATAATGTTATTAACCCTCTGCGCTTAATTATCAAATGATAGTTTTGCAAATTTTTAGATTTTGGTTAGTTTGTTTATTAGTCAGATTCAGCGATTAAATAGTCATATATGTAAATTTTAGTACATAATTTGACTAAACTAAATGATGTTTAATATAGGCGAATCTTAGTAAATATTTCGAATTGGAAATTTTTTGAAGTTAGTATCATTAAACGACTAACAGTTACCTCTCGAGTGCAAAGGGTTAATTAAAGCAAAATGTAAAATTCATAAAAAGTTGAAAATAGTGAGTTTGTAACAAACTTAATGTTGAAATATAAATACATATAACAACACGTAGCAAAAATTAACCGAATAACCAGTTTCTTTTTTAAACGTACTTTCTTAAGAGTTTCGTTCCAAATTTGATTATGTCGAAAACTAAGCCGAAAACAAACAAATTTTACTCTTTATATTCTTATTCTTTCATAAGGAATCACCAACCGTATACTTGTATACATTATTCGAACACTCTGTATACGTAATTTCTGCTGCGAATTAACTACTGTCATGACGTACACTATCTATCAAAAGTTTTGAATCATCCAGAGGATTTAAGAAATATTTGAATTTCGAAGAAAAAGAGTTTAAAGTGGTGGCATCTCAGAACGCTCTTCCATGAAAAGTGTACCACGATAAAGGAAACGATTGCTAAAATTAGCAATATTAATTTCAAACTTTGTCATTATTTTTAATACACAATAACTAACAAAATTTTTCATTATTTTTAATAAATAATAGCTAACAAAATTTGTTATTTTTCTCAAAATTTATGATGGTATTAAAAAATAAATATATTTAGTTCGATGAAATGTATTTTAATATAAGTATAATATTAACACTTGGTCAATCGAATGGGGAGACTTCCCATTTTTTCCCCGATAAAGAGCTGCCATTGATTTCATTTACTTTTGTTATTAGTTGATCTTGAGCTAGTGTTGAGTTTATTAAAATTGTACTTTGGAAAAGCAGAAAATACATTTGATGAACTGTAAACAAAATTATTTCAAGACTAAGTAATAACAAAAGTAAATAGAATCAATGGTAGAGCTGTGTTGAGGAAAAAATGGGAAATCTCCCCATTCGGTCGGCTAAGTGTTAAGTACCTAAACCAATAATTTTCAGAGTGTCTTATAATTTTGTCCACCAGTGTATGCAATGATAGTGAGTATGAACTATTAGCTTATCAGACAAGAGAATACCTAAGTCTCGTGTAATGTGCGCGTTGCAGCGTCGGCAGTGTTAGCGACGATTAAACAACGCGTATAACTAGAGTGCTAGAGTGGACTGTATCTAAATGAATGATTGCGACTTCGGACGTACTAGGCTTTATTTTTGGTGTAAACCGTTTCAAAGTTGTGACGAGAGTGTCTCTTCGAAGACACTTCATATTTTACAAAAACTCGGAGTGGGCGTACAATATTTGGCTATAGGTGAGGGAAAACGATCTACTAATGTCTTATTGGCTAGTTATGTTCGAGTGGAAGTGGTAAGATCTGTGACGTTGAAGGGTTTTCCCAAAAGACCATAGCGAGTAATAAACCTAAGGAGTACCTTGACATGAATGGAAACTGCAAACAAAGACTCTAACGGCTAAAGTTAAAGGTTCTGACACCAAATGTGACTGACCATAAACCAAGGAAAAAACGGGCTATAATGTAATGACTCCTTGGGTCCTATTTCTGCTACGACTAGCGAACTATGGGTTGTAAAAACGGCAAAGGTTTTCTATAGAAACTAAAAAATATGTTAAGCTATGGTAATATTAGAAACTAGACTTATCCTCTTATTTTATGTGCTTTTTAAGACCTAACATGCCGCCCGCCTTGAACGGCTACGTTCAAAAACAAATGACTAAACCATGAATAACTATAGGTAACTACAAGCCAAAACATATATATAACTATACAAAAGGAATATGTGTACTATATACAAGGGTAAGTATGTAAGTGTATATGTTTGTGTTTTTCTTAAATCTAAATGTCTAAACAATCCACTGAAAGTTATGATTATTCAATCGGCAATGGCACCAAATTCTTCAATGCACGCTTATAAGTGCCGTGTGGCGTCCGAACAGTGACCACCCGAACTATGTGGTCCTCTCCAGGATGAACAGCGATAACTCGTCCTAGCTGCCATTGCAGAGGTGGAGCATTGGCATCTCGAATTATCACAAGGCTGCCCTCCTTGATAGCTATGCCATTTCCAGTGTGCCATTTACTTCTTGTGTGAAGCTCCTGCAAATATTCTGTCTGCCACCTCTTCCAAAAGTGTTGCTTAATTTTTTGTATATGCTGCCAGAGTGACAGCTTATTAATCGGTGTATCAACCAAATCATGTTCCGGTAAACATGCTAACGAGTCACCGATCAGGAAGTGGCTGGGTGACAGGGCTAGAAAATCGTTGGGATCCGAGGATATAGGGGTCAAAGGGCGTGAATTGAGTACTGCTTCGATCTCAACGATTAACGTATAAAATTGTTCAAACGTAAATAATGTGTCACCAACGGTTTTATACAAGTGTCGCTTAAAGGACTTAACAACAGCCTCCCAGAGACCACCAAAATGTGGAGATCGAGGAGGAGAAATATGCCAATCAATGTTTTCTGAAATTAGAAACTGCCGAAACCTATCGATGTGTTCACTAGAGTTTAAGAATGCTTGGAGTTGCATAATTTCATATTTGGCGCCCACGAAATTGGTACCATTATCAGAATATATATGGCGAGGGTTTCTTCTTCTCGAGAAAAACCGTGTCAAAGCTCCTAAACAAGTTTCTGTCGTTAGATCGGTAACTAGCTCTAAATGAGTTGCCTTTGTCGCAAAGCAGACAAAGACAGCGACGTAACGTTTCAATTTCTTGTGGTTTCTCAACTTCCCTTCCTTTATAAGAAAGGGTCCGCAATAATCAATCCCTACACTTTCAAATGGACGCATTTGAGTGACTCTATGTTTGTGTAAATTCCCCATCGTATAATTTGGCGTCTTGGGATTGTACCGACTACAACGAATGCACCTGTGAATGATTTGTTTAACTATGCCTTTACCTGCTAACGGCCAATATTTGTGTCGTACTGAATGTAAAGTAGCTTGTACACCTGAATGAAATTGGTCCTGGTGTACCTGTCTAATAATGAGTTCTGTGACGTAATGCTTGTGAGGTAGGATTATGGGGTGTTTCCGGTCATACCTGAGCGGCGCGTGTCTCAGCCTACTACCAACCCTAATAAGACCCGTATTATCAATAAATGGGTTTAAATTCCTCACTTTACTTCCTTTGCTTATACCTTTGCCCTTCTCCAGCCTATTAAATTCTTCCGGAAAGCTTTCTAATTGAACTAATTTTAAAATACCACGGTGTGCGCCTTGAATTTCTATAGTTCCTAACGGACTTGAAGTTTTATTGTTCTTATATCTAATATTAGTGAAAAAACGAAAAATATAAGCTACAATTCTAGTTAAATAGCTAATCGATGAGTAATTTTTTAATAAATCTAAATCTAACCTTGAAACTAAAACTACCGGTTGTCCTTTCTCCGGAATTTCTATTATATCTATATTATGTATTGGCCAATATACCTCATCTAATGCTAACCAATGTGGTCTAAATCTCCATAGATTATTTTCCACGAGCTGTCCAGGCAGTTGCCCTCGAGAAACAAAATCTGCAGGGTTATCTGCAGTAGCAACATGAAACCAGCTGTCAGGGTGTGTCCCTGATTGAATTTCACTCACCCTATTTGCTACAAATGTTTTTAGTAAATGAGGAGAGGTCTTTATCCAATGAATCGTTATGGTTGAGTCAGACCAAAATCTAATTTGTTTGAAGATGACTCGGTACAATAATCCCTTAACCTCCTTATATAATTGTGTAAGAAATCTGGCAGCCCAAAGCTCTAAACGCGGTAAAGAAATTGCCTTCAAAGGAGAAACCCTTGATTTGGCACATAACAAGTGCACTGCATGCTGCCCAAGTCTATTGGTCGATCGAATGTATATACACGCACCATATGCCCTTTCACTAGTGTCGCTAAAACCGTGTAATTCAAAATCTATCGCTTTACAAATGGCGATTCGGCGTGGCACAGTAAAGTTATTTAAAAGATGCAATTCATCCCTTATCTCTAGCAACGCTTGTTTAACTGGTTGGGGGACAAGCTCATCCCAATCAGTTGCCAATTTCCATAAATGTTGCATAATTATTTTCGCTTTAATAATGACCGGCCCTAACAAACCAAGAGGGTCGAATAACTGCGCGATTTGCGACAAAAGCGCTCCTTTCGTCAGACTGCCATGTTCTGACGACAACTGTCTAAAAATGTAACTAATTTTATCATCGGTGGTATTCCAATAAATACCTACTGTCTTCCTAGTTTCTATTGGATCTAGACACAATATTGTTCGCTGAGTATTTGTAATCCTACACGGCTTGTTATAACGTTTACGTAGTAAATCCCAAGCCACCAAATAATTGCCCTCTGTCGCGCTCAAAGATTCGATTATTGCGGACGCTTCTCCGCGCAATGCATTCTTTAATAAGTGCAATTTTTGAACTCCGATTAGTTCCTCGTTTTCATGCACCAGAGATTTAAAAGTATCGTGGAAACTGTGCCAATCTATAGGGTTGCCGTCAAATGGTTTAATTTCGATATTGCTTAAAGGTGAACTAGTTGGCTTTACTATACTAGGTGAATCGACTAATCTGTTGCTTGATACGCTACTATCAATACTGTGCAAAACCTTTAAACGGTTACTAATTTTCTCCGCGGCACTATAATATTGTTCTTCAAACGATTCCCATTCCGCGGAATAGTCACTATCCTCGTCTCTAACCTCTATCGCTAGTTGTACCTTTAAGAACGTATTATAGGCTTGTTCTATTTTGTCCTGTCTTATCTCTAATGCTACAATCGAAGTGTCGGCATTTTTCTCTAAAAACGTTAGGATTCGCGTTAATTGAGCTTTAGCATTAGCTCGCTGCTGTTTCAACACTCTAATATCGCTCGATACCGACGAAGAAGTCATGTCGATTGAGATCGAAGCAACTATGTGGGAAATGGATGAAAGGAAGGTGAATCGTTAGCACTTACCGACACGAAATTGGCGATAATTCTGAATCTGGATGTTGTTGATTCACTCCTTCTGGAAGAATGCTGATATGCTCAGCTTCCTCGCTCTGACGGTCGATCACCGTTGCAACGTGAGTCCAAGTGATGTCTTCTATCTCGCTTGGCTGCTATTGTTGATTTGGAGCGTCATAGGCTCCTTGGATGCTGTATGGTTGGACCCTGGACCAACTCCCAAGTCAGCTCCTGCTAGTGACTCTCGTCCTAAAGGTCTCCCGAAATGGAGCTCGATGAAACGTAGTGTGTGTGATACCACCAATTGGCACCACACCGAGAATGATAAGTTCGGTATTCACAACGCGAACTGCTACTAAATCGAATATTCCGAAGTCACGACGGAACAACTATCCGTACTAACGAATTCTAAACCGGACCTATATCCGGCTCGAATGGACCAAATTTGTAATGTGCGCGTTGCAGCGTCGGCAGTGTTAGCGACGATTAAACAACGCGTATAACTAGAGTGCTAGAGTGGACTGTATCTAAATGAATGATTGCGACTTCGGACGTACTAGGCTTTATTTTTGGTGTAAACCGTTTCAAAGTTGTGACGAGAGTGTCTCTTCGAAGACACTTCATATTTTACAAAAAACTCGGAGTGGGCGTACAATATTTGGCTATAGGTGAGGGAAAACGATCTACTAATGTCTTATTGGCTAGTTATGTTCGAGTGGAAGTGGTAAGATCTGTGACGTTGAAGGGTTTTCCCAAAAGACCATAGCGAGTAATAAACCTAAGGAGTACCTTGACATGAATGGAAACTGCAAACAAAGACTCTAACGGCTAAAGTTAAAGGTTCTGACACCAAATGTGACTGACCATAAACCAAGGAAAAAAACGGGCTATAATGTAATGACTCCTTGGGTCCTATTTCTGCTACGACTAGCGAACTATGGGTAGTAAAAACGGCAAAGGTTTTCTATAGAAACTAAAAAATATGTTAAGCTATTGTAATATTAAAAACTAGACTTATCCTCTTACTTTATGTGCTTTTTAAGACCTAAGTCTCGTATGATGCCAGCGGCAGTGAGTGAAGTGCCATTTTATATTTGATGAAACACAAAAGCGTTTCACTTGCCGAGGAAGTGGCGTCGGTTGTAAAGTTGTAAGTTCAAATTTGACATAGGAGCGGACCGACTCGACGCGAGACAGAAAAAGAGAAGCATTCCGATTCAATTAATATTCGATCCTGGAACGCGATTTGAATTAATATTAGTTCGACACCGGCAGATGCGATCTTCGCGCCAGCTCGTCACGTTTCTCATCGAATTGTTACTGCTCGTTTTATCTGACGAGATCGAGCGACGAACGAACGAGCGACATTAAAAAAAAAAGGGAGGAAAGCCGTAAAAAAAAAAACAGTCAAAAAGCGTGTTATAGATTTGACGCAGGGCGTAACAAAAATTTGACCTGGACGCGAACGCGGAAATGGTAGAGCGTCAATTGCTGTCCTAACGATCTATCGATCGTTGTTAACCCTAGAACTCCTAAGGGTGGATTCCTCGAACCCACCAATTGAAAAACCTTAAATTAGAACCATTTCGCTTTCATCAAAAATTCTCTTAAAATTATTTATTGTTGTATACACATTTAAATTTAATAGTAATAGGTTCCCGTTGTTATGTGTAAAAAATCAGCAAGTATAAGAGAAATATAACTGACTATGCGCCGTGATGACGGTACGGATCCTCACGCTCTCCGTTTCTCCAAAGAATAACAATCACAGAAGAATGAAACTATGAAATTGATTGGGAACTTTAACTGGAAAGACACTACGAACTGAAATACCAAAAGATATAGAACCGACAAAAGAGAGAAGATGCTATCGGTGTGTAACGGAGGCTAAAAGCAAACGGATAAAATATAATTGCTTATCAAAACCAAAGCAAAGTTGTAACAAATGCAAAAACCATGTCTGCAGAAAACATTCACTTGATACTATACTCTGCCATTCATGTTTATCAGAAGAATCACAAGAATCAAGTTCAAACTAGTTGCACATCACTACACAATTTTATAATATTATTTAATTTTATTAATACAGGTAGCCCTTCTACAACACGGCATTCTACAACACGGTTTCGCTCCAACACGATTCATAAATCGCGGAAACCTTCCTACAACACGAAATCCTATAACACGGTTTCGCTCTAACACGACAAGAAAATGGCAAAAATTTTTGTACAACACTGTACTTCTAATATAAACGCGGGTCGCCGGTTTAACCGTTTGAGTTAATAATTTAACATTAAAAAAATTACAAGAAGGCCTAAGCTTAGCTGAATTATCTTGTCATTTTTCTTCAATGCAGACTCTTTCGCTGAAAGAAGCTGAAAATTCAAAAGGGAGCTGCAAACCTATTTAGCTCTATACTGATAAATTTACAACGACTTGGTAAGAACCAACAACCATAATGAAATTACATATATTTTTGAGAGAAGAAGATGCAAGAACTTTAATTGAAGAAAAAGGTTCTGTAAGTGAAGGCGATATCATTCCACCGAAAAAATGCTCTCGGTTGATTATACTGAGCAGTGTCGACGAAGAAATTTATTAAATTAAAATTATATTTCTGCTGTTTTTTGTTTCGCGTTGTGCATACATTTATATTTTTAATAAAAACTAAGTTGTTTATGTAGAATTAAAGAAAAAATTGTTTTTAATAAGTTCTCGGAACGTAACCCTCATTTTTGCACTGGCCCTGGGTCTCATACAATACGGTTTCGCACAACACGGCGTTTTCTAGAAACCTATCTACCGTGTTGTAGGAGGGTTACCTGTATATACAGGGTGTTGCAGGTTTTAATGTTCAAACTTTGTCAGTGTATTCTATGGTACAAAATAAGAAAAAAATGTTATGTAAACATAGGTCATATAGAGCTTTATTAAGAAGTTATAACAAAAATTCAGAATAGGAATAGTAATCAACTTGCTGTTACTGCGAGCATTGGCTTCGATAGATCAACAGTATTGTGTTTTTCAGTGTGTTTATGTAAGCTATGTTTACTATCTGAGGTCACCAAACATTGAAACGAATTTTCGCCAATAATAGCTTGTGAGGATCGCAACGAGGGCTGGCGTGTGAATAGATTCAAGCGGACACGTTTAAACGCTAAGAAATAGGTAATTATTTACTTTAGGGGCCTCAACTCCGATTTTAATGATTCTGAAATATGTTATAGAAGAGAGTATTCTGAACAACTTTTTCCTATACATATAACCGTCGCTCGGCCTTAGTTTCCGAGATATTTACAAAATTCCTTCCGTGCTACTACATTGAATTTTTGTTATAACTTCTTAATAAAGCTCTATATAACTTATGTTTTCATAACATTTTTTTTTACATTGTGCCATTCAATACACTGACAAAGTTTGATCATTAAAACCTGGGACACCCTCCTGTATATGGTATTTTGATAGAAATGATGGTACAACGAGGTAGAGGATGACTCTTCATAAAAAAAAACTAAAATAAGCAAGTTAGCAAAATTAAATACAGCAAATTTCGTCGTATGAAGTTTTTAGGAAAACCGAATTTGAAAATTTCAATTTTTCACGTAACTTCTTTCCAGCAACGCACGATAAATTATCCCTTAGGTAGGGTAAGGTTGCTCAAGTCGTACCCCTTAAGGAAAAATCTGTAAAAAACTTAGGATTTATGAAATAAATAGAAATTAAATGTGATATTCAAAATTTGTGTTCAATACAAATGGAATGCAAAAACATATGCTGTCTTATTTACAAACTATAGTATAACCCAACATTGCAAAAAATATTCCGAAAAACTACTTTTCCCATGATAAATGTATAAAAAGAAATATGGGTTCGAGGAACCCCCCTCGTTAGGGTTCCGCGTAACAAATCGATGCTCAGGAGTTCTAGGGTTAACTCTCGTTCATCTTTTTCGAGCTCGTCGCGCGAGGAACGTCGGTTGTTGATTCGAGATAAAATTTCTGGAGGAACGCGACGGGCTATAATTCGAATCGGCCGGCTACATCAATATTCCTTCGCGAAAGGGAGAACAAATTTTCCGATTCAATTAACATTCTGTTCCGCGGCACGATTTGAATTAAATTTACTTCGACCATCGCCGATGCGGTCTTCGATCTCGATTCGTCACGTTCCCAGTGAATTGCTTCTCGTTTCGCCGAGTTCTCCCGTGGGTCGGGGGATGAAAAATTAGAATTGTAAAGGTTCCCACGGCACGATAAATCGTATGAGTGTAGACATTACGGGGTGAAGCGGAGCCATTAAAATTACATAATAATTGTGCGCATCGATTTTCGTGAAATAAACATCTAATAAATACAATTTTCTCTTCGATGCGTTTGAATACACACGTTTAAACGCGAGTTAACGAGACGATTATTTTACGTTAATAACAGGTTTTAAATTTGTATAATTTTTCTTCGAGTTGATTATTTAATTTTGATCGTGTTAAAATATATTTTGTTTCTTTCTTTTTATATGTTATTTTTGCTATAATATGCTGTAAATGGAAGAATGTTGGATTAGGTTTTTTGGTAGATTGGTGCGTTTGAGGATTAACAATAAAATGTAGGGTAAGGTTGCTTAAGTCGTATCCCTTAAGGAAAAATCCGTATAAAACTTAGGATTTATTGAATAAATAGAAATTAAATGTGTTATTTAAAACTTGTGTTAATATTGTTGTTATTTATTGTAATGAAATTGAAAAATCTATATGTTTTCATTTAAAATAAACTATATTTTTAAAAACTTACATTGGTACAACAAAAGTAATCGGTTTTCTAAGTCGTACCACCGATAGCCTAAGTCGTACCTAAGAATTCAATAGAGCAACGATAATGTTTGAAACGTACTTCTTATTTATCTGTTTGCATAACACAAAAGTATTCAGTTATTACAAACATTACACACAAATTTTTTTATTGTTTTGTCAACTCCAGGGCATATATCGTGAACCCATGATTTGCATTTTAAGCATTTAATCATGTTTTTCTTCCGATCTTATCCACAAATAAAACAAAACCAATCACTTTTCTTCTTTTTAATGTTTAATGCCAATTCTTTTTTATTCCCACGTTTCTTTTATTTGCCGCATTTTTTATATTTTCTTTATTTTGCGTTGACGCTATTTTAACTGATAAGGTAGACCATCCACGGAATACTTTGCTGTAATTTATTATGGGAATAGGAGCTAAGATATTTTGGGATGTTATATTGTCTATGAGCTTCATTAAATCCCATAACTTCTTCCGCTAATTTGGTTAACGCCTCTTCCATATCTTCTTGTTTCCATTTATTATAAATTCGCTTTAACTGCCTTGACATAATTATGGCCTAAAAATAGGAATGAAAGCAACGTTAATTACAGGGTAAAGATACAGGGTAAAAACAAGAAGTAATTTCTTAAGTTGTACCAGTACAATTTAGGAACCTCATATCGATACGACTCAAAACACGACACAAGTTAGATTTAAAACTAATGTAACTTAACATTGAATAAAATTAATACGATTTCGTTTCGACCAAACGATTATGTAAATTCTTCTGAATTTATATCTAAGAAGTAACACAATTTTAACAATAATTAATGTGCAAAATTAACTTTCAAATCGTATGCAGGAAATTATATGAAAATTGAAATAAACTTACCTGATCAGCGGATTTATAACGAGGCAGATTCACGGCAGAAAATGAAATGTAAAATATTTGGTTGAGGCTGTACGCACTGTTATCGCCGTAGTTCATTCAAAATTCAAGTGGCACGACTTAAGCACTGGTACGACTTGAGCATCCTTACCCTACCTATATAGATAATATATACTTTCGACATGTGACACACTGTATTTGCTGTGGCTACTTGTACAAGATTGACTGTTCGTAGGTCAACAGAGTTAATTGTACATTCAAAAATGTTTCTACATGTAAATAAGTACATATATACTACAAAATTAATTTAAAGGTTTCAATATAGAATCATAAGCTGTTCTGATAATTCTGTTTAACCTTCTTTATTAGGTTCACCGCTGACTAATGTTAATTTTTCACATTTTTAACTTGAATGTGTTAACGTGTCTCGTTTATTTCGGAAAACGTAAAAATAGTGAAACGGTGATTCAATAATTTATGAAAAATCATAATACACGATTCACTGTTCGTAGGTCAATGGTTGATTTACGCTTTCCGTAAAAAATACATACTCGCACAAACCTATGTAAACACGCATACCTTATAACTAATTATGGTTCTGTCAAATGTCGCGATTAGTATGATACAACAATGATGATCCTACAAAAAATAATAATTCGCTGTAGCCAAACTTTTGTCGAATTAGTTGATATAATTTGGAAGCATATTGGTATAATTGTTAATAACTGATGTTTTTATAACTATATGGATGTGAAGACGAGGAAAAATTTTAAGCAGTTTTAAAAGTAACAGTAAAAATATGGCGAGTGGTGGTAATCTGTATTAAATGTTACAGTGATACTTTTATTGTCAAAATTTTCAACAAACATTTATTAAAAAACTGTTTTTTTGAAAAAAGGCTTATAAATTATTCATTTCTTATTGTCTCTTATTATTTGTTTTCGTTTTCAATAATTTTGAAATTTTCCCGTAATTTATAACATACATATACATATATTATAACGCAAAATCTATAAAATGATTTATTATTAGTTATACTCTTTTTACCTTCTCAGTTTTAGTTCATATTGCCATCCCATTTCCTTAAACTAAGTTTTCAACGAAGTTTCATAAGAGTAGTATCTACATCTTAAAAATGAATGAATTTTTACACTTGATGCACTATCTCATATCCATAATTTATCGTTTCTCTTCCTTCATTGATACAATTGTTACGTTTTTAATATGTATTTTCCTCGAAAACAGAAAAGTGGTCTATATTTTTATCTTCTACCTTACATTTTCAGATACAAACATAAGATATTTGTTAAAATTCATGGTTTTCCTAAGCAACCATTAATCAAACATGTGTATTTCTCTGTAACAGCTAAAATACAGTGATTCACGAAATTCTTCAAATGCTTTCTCTATTTTATTTTGCTTTTAATTGAAATATAATTGCTAATTATGGACTACAATGAATAATTAAGAAACTTATATGCTGTCGAAATGAAAATTGTTAAATGATGATTTTATAATTAGATTCAACGAACAATATGATTGTTAATTTAATTTATTTCATGAATCCCTGTAATTACAACCAAATGGGTATTCATGCGAGTAACTATTACCTATGACGCCAAAGAGCCAATACTCTATCGCATTACAGTAGATTTCTGATTGTCCGGAATGCCCGATTAACCGGCACCTTTGTCCATCCATCATGGACAGGTACATGAATATTTCACAAGCAAGCTGACATACGAATACTATTTTAAAAAGTCGTGCAGTCCTGCTCTATGTTGGAGGTTCGGTTTTGGAAAACGCCAGGCCAAAGATTGTAACGGTATATCTTAAACTTTAAACAATGTACTTTTATTTTGTTTTGCTTTGCTTATACAGAGATCCAGCTCATGAAGAACTATCTGTCGATTAGTGCTACGTGACGTAGTATATAAGTAACGTGTGTGTATGTGTGTGTAAGTCTATGTTTTTTAACTATTTGTGTGAGATGTCGTTGTTGCCATCTTTCCACACATAGACGTCCACTGTCGATAATGATTAACACTAGAACTACCACAGCAGTCAAAATGACTGGTTGATGATTACTTATAGCAACCTTATAAATTTACTGTGGTAAAGTTTCCAAAATTTCCTATGATTTTTCGTAGAAGATATAAATAAAGATTTATTTCTTATGTATTCCGTATTTTTTCATGTAATTTCCAATGTGATCTCTTCCGTGCAAATAAGTACGTTTTGATTGTCGGTAGTTCTAGTGTTAAGTAATAGAAAGACAATTAATATAATATATCAATTAATATATTTTGGATCGTACTATACTGGGTGTTAAGCTACTTGTGGGCCAAACTGAAAGGGGGGGGGGAGGATTTCTAGGCGCTGAGATAAGGCGAAAATCAAGAGTGATGAAATTTTGTTAAACGCTTCATTAATTAGTTATTAACAATTAAAGATTGCGCAAAATTAGGCAATCCGCCTTGCACTGCCGTCCGTTTGACTGACTACACACAGGCGAATTCAGGACCGTATCAACAGTAGTTACCTTTGTTGCAGTAGATCAGTTTATGCCTGCTGAGTCGATTTCCCAATTAAGTAAAATCGAGCTGATTATAGTTCGTGTTGAGAACAATTAGTGTGAATGGTTGGTATGAATGTGGTGTATGAAAGTATGTTCGCAAGAATGAGTGTGTTCTGAATGATTGCTGTATGGTATGATCTTCACTTCGTTTTTGAGATCTGAGAGAGCAAGTAAGTAAGAAAGACAAAAGGAAAGTAAAATTAAAGATTGCATGAAATTAAGATAAAAGATAAGAAAACGTTATTGTAATTATTAATTAAATCTATTTTATTATTATTATTAAACATTAAAATCTATAAGGTTTTTATTCACTTGTTTCTTCATTAAAAACTAAAAATACTGTCCCTAACCACGTCAAAATCCAACAGTTCGAGTCCGGAACAGTGATAATCGCACGTCGCGACTTTTGCTAAGGAGTTCTTTTTCTTCTACGCTTGGTTAAGCTCTGCTTTGAGTTTTCCAGAATTTTGCACAAGGCCCTTTCTCTCCCTTCTTCAAACTGATATGACCTGTGTGCTCGAGAGTAAAAAGAGACTTGCTCGGATTGGTGATGTGTTGATCACCGGGGATGGAATCCGCTGCATTGGTCACTTTATTCGAAGCTTAGGAAATTCTCCAGGGGTGGAAGCATCGACCCTTTCTTGGGCCGCAGGTAAAGTACCTGCGACTGCGACACGTCTGGCCTGCACGTGATGGTCCGCTCTCCCTAATCATATCTTCCTGACCCCAAACGTGCTAATGTTGTAAACAACTAAAACGCAGTTGTCAGGATGATTCCCAATCTAAATAATTTAATTTGCTTAACACTAGGTTTACAGCACCTGTCTATTTGACGCTTTTCAGACTTCATGAGCAAAATTTGCAAAAACAATTACCATTATTCCAAGCAATTTTTGCTAACTTTTATTGATGGAGAGATATAAATATACCCCAATTTATTTCCGTTTCTGTTCTGCAATTTTAAATTCTGTTTGATGTATACCTTATTCCTTACTATATATATACAAGAAATATCCGTTAATCTGGTGTTAAATCCTTAGCTTCGAACTTCCGCACCGTCAACAAAATACGGCCGTTGGGCCTTGCAGCGGCCCCGACAACATATATTCTATTTTATAGTTTATTTTTTTAATAAATTGCATTCCTTTTATCACTTTACATGTAGGTATTGTCCAATTATCCGGCACTGCTTCAGTTTCAAGTACAGTAGTAAACATAAGTTTAAGACGAGAGGACAATGTAGAACATAGTTTTGTGAGTAAATGTGTAAGAATAATTTATTTATACAACTATTAACAATAATAAACACAATGAAATATGACAAAAAATATTAAATATACTGAAATATATTGCAGGGCATACTTTCTCTCGTTCTCTCTTTCCTTATATTAAAATTATACTTTACCAGGATTGCTGTTATCACCACACACAGACTGTTTTTTTTTATCGTTGTTCACTCATATCATGCATATACAAATCACACAGATCATACTTCGTTATACTCATTTCATAGCACGAACCTTAATGTTTATTCGTACGTTTATCACACACTTTACGCTCATACAAACATTCTTTCTCATGTTTCACACTCTATGATTCCACCACAAGTTTTATGGTTCGTACATATTGTCTGTACATTCATTCTTATTGTTATTATGATAATTTGTCGATTAGGATCACAGGATGCAAAATTTGTTTATCATGCTGTTCCTTATAAGTTAGTCAGTTTAATTTCATTGACTCTCTGATTTTGAATTCTTGTCCGGTACTGTATACGAATTATTCTATTTTTGCAGATCCTTTAGCCTTAAACTTTTGCCTGCTACTTGTCGCCGGATTATCGGGATTCTGCTATATTCTATCGTAAACGATCGATGAAGTTTTACCGATCGCGTTCCACGTCTTGGATCTGCCTGGTCCACGAGGAACTCGGTGTGATAAAGGCAGGTCGGCGTAGAGATCGGTCATCCGTTCTTGGCTCACGACGTGTGAACTGTAAATTGCGGCAGCGTAGCCGCTCGAGAACGGCATTCCGCTCGAGTTCCTAATGCAAACGTAATCTAACTAAGGTCAGTGCGTGCTGCTTTGTAAGCCGCCGGTCGTTCGGAATTAATGCCGGGCCCGCAATCCGTTGCAATTTCGACCTCATGTTACGAATCTCTCAACCGTATTTCATTTACGTTTATACCGTGTACAAAGGATGCGAAAAGCGGAATCCTTCTGTGCATACTCGGTGGAAACGGTATTACGAGGTCATAAGTTAAAGTGTTAAGCAGCGACGTCGCTTGATCTAGCCGCGCTCATTGTCAGCACCGTCGTATTTTGTATGCGCCCAAGATTTATCGAGAGCACGCTGCGCACAGGTACAGTCGTGTTTATACAGTGACTCGCGAAATTGATCAAACGGTTAACCCTTCTTTGCATGATTTTTTCTATTTTTTTAAAATAAATCATGGTGATGTAATTAATGCTCTAGATTAAAGGAAAAATATTTAAAAAAATCCTAGTGTAAATAAAAATATGTATTATGTAAAAGACAATATGATGGAAATTTACATCATCATGCATTGTCACATATTTAGCTCAGTACTAAATAAATAAAAAAATATAGTTTACTCAATCTTCTTTATTTTTTATGATAATTTAAGCTACATTTTACATCAAGTGTAATCACAATTTTAGCATTTAGTTATCTTTCCGTTGAATGTTGCTGTTTATGCCTTCTAAAATCTTTGATTAATTATTGCAATTTATAAAGTAGTGTAAGAATTAGTGTAGGAATACGATCGAGTGGATGCAAGTTTGGGAAAGTCTGAAAAGGACCTGAGTTGGGCGATTGTCGTGTGAACGCAGAATGTTTGGGCTCGAATGTTTTTAAGGCGTGAAAGATGAGCGCTTGAAAAAATGTTGCGATTGAGAAATTCTGGATAGTCCTGACCGAATGCATCGAGTGAGAAAGGTTGACAATTAGAATGAAAGAAAACGAGTGTTTGGTAGAATATATGACGGGGAAAATGGGACCGCGTGGCAGAAAGTATTTGACGGTGAAGGTAGAAAGTGTTTGACTAACGTGGAAGAAAGGTTTTAACTGTGATCGTAGAAAGAGTGTTGACGTTGTTAAGTTGTAAAGTCGTTTAAGTTGTTATTGTTAAATTGTTTTTAATGTACATTTATTAATATTCTAATCACTTCACTTTTATTTATTCACACCTGAGTCCCATCATTCGCTCTACTAAAATCATTAAAGCAGAATTTTCCTATATTAGTCATAGAGTATAATGACTCTATCTGTTGATGGTAGTCCAGCTATTAACGGAATGCTTTGTAATAATATATAAGAATAGAGGAAAAGAAAGGAAGGAGAATCGGCGGACTGCCGAAGTGTATAGAGTAATCGGCAATCAGTAATCGACGGACTGTCGAGGTATGCGAGGTGTATCGGCGAAGAACAAAGGTGGAACAAAGTGAAGCAAAGTAATATTTCGCGAATAACCACGTGTACGAGAATAACCTATATTAAAAGTAATAAACAATTCTATTTTTCTGTTTTGATGAATTTTATTTGGTGAGTTTTATTCTGACATACTCCTATAACCTTACAGTACAAGTCATGTTTCCATTAAATGGAAAATATAATAAAAGAAGGTATTTGATTAATTTCCTGAGTCACTGTAAGTATTAGTATAGCAATTGCTATACTTTTTTTTTTACTCAGGGAATACAATTAATTCTCAGCAAGAATTATAAGTAATTATTCTGCTGTATTACAATGTTCTGAGGAGTAATTTCTACTACATAAGGAGTTAATCTACCACTTAATTCTAAGGGATAGACTCTATTTAATTTGCGAGTATCTGAGCCGTCTCACAATTGAGTAACCAGGGAGTTTGGATGATTTCTTACACGTAGCTGGTATTTAGCGCTAAACCTTGTTATTTCTTTCTTATCTTATCTTAAGATAAGTATCTTAAGATCACGGTGTATTGTTTCATTGGTTACAAAATATTACGTTCTAAATTAAGGTTTAGATTTGTTAGTTATAGAGGGGAAAGGTGGCCTCCCTGCCAAAATAGAGAAAAAGGTTGACAGGGGTGTACAATACTCGAGAAAAGTGAATCTCAGTTGTTCAGAACCCCTTTTACGTGGTCGTAAGCTGAAAATTACTATAAAGGCCTTAAATGACCTACCGAAATAGCGAATAAAAATTTAAGACTAACGGATCTGTAAAAATTAAGTAATTCATATAAGAAATAACACAATAAGAAAATTTCGTGTTTTATACTGATCAATAAGTACTATGTTGCTCTGTTAACAATCAAACTGAATATATAAACAATATTTATAAACCTCGATACTCTGTTCTGAAATATCTTCCCGTCTTAAACTTATGTCCGCTACTATAAATCAGAATAGGAACAATTGTATTTTTCAACAAGTGATAAAAATGTCAATTTCTTTATTTTTATTTGGTTATTTAATGTTGCATCAGCCACTTATGGACTATTAGCAACTTAGGTGGCTTATAGCCTGTTATACAGTTTAGTTTGTTTTAAATATCGTAACAGATTCTCTGTAGTGTTGTTCATCAGGTTATCTTTAAGAGCGGGTTTTAAGTTGTGTTCAAGTCGATTTGTAGTGTACTTTCCGCAGCCCAAGATAATGTGATCCACTGCCAAGGGCACTTTACATGCTTCGCAGGTTGGAGGGTCTTCTTTGTGAAGAAGGTGTAGGTGAGTGAGTTTCGTGTGTCCTATAATGACTCTCGAAATTTTGACTTGGCTGCGTCGTGGCAAGGTGCAGGCGATGCTCCTTCTGAAAAAATCGTTTATTATTGTTAGTCTTGGTTTGGATGAGAATTCCTAGGGTTTGTTCCAGTTGTCATTTATTTTTTTTTTGAATATATGGAGTGTAGTTTTTTCTGGTAGGCTGTTATTGTGGTGGTTGAGATTGGTTGAGTTTCGTTGAGTTTACCACTTTTTTAGCCAATTTATCGGCTCTTTCATTCCCTGCAATGCCAATGTGGGAGGGTATCCAAGTTACAATGATTGTATTGTTTCTTTTTATTGATTTGATGTAAGAATCTAGGCCAAAAATGTCAATTCATAATTCTGGGAGAATTATTCTGCTTATTTAGTTATTACTCGAACTACAGCTTTTATCCTCTTATTTATTGAATCTTGTTTTGACTCGACGTCACATCGCTCTGAACGAGGCTCAAGCTGAACAGTAGCAAATTGTCTTTTGCTGAGAACACTTTTCACATGCTGTTCCTTTACATTTCTCGCATTTCCTAAGAGATTTATTATCACATCTGTCGCTGACTTCGCGCCATTTCCATTTTCTTTGAATATTGCCTACACTTGGTACATGTAGGAACACATTTTGTATTGCTCTGACGCTTAATGCTTTAAATTTCCACTGTACAATTTCGAGAGATTTTAATTTTACTCTATCGCCTGTATAAAATTCAATTTATTCACCGCGATTAAATTTGGATACTATGAAATATGTAAATAAACTGTCTGCTTATATTATTGCGTGTTGAATATTTTCTGTATGTAAATAATTTTGGCAATGTTAACAGTAATAAACAACGATAATAAAAGTAACAGAGTTAATTGTACCTTTAAAAATGTTTCTACATGTAAATCAGTAGGTACATATTGGGTGATCGCAAAAATTCGTGTCCGATTCGACTAAAAATGAATACAACACATGTTCATCAAAAATAGTAATTATTAATCAATAATGTACTCGTTTTTAAGGTTATGTTGAATTACGAAGCATTTAGATAACTGTCGGTTAATAATACGATTATAAAATAAATAATTGAACAGTCAACTGTACATGCTTTGCCATCTATCAAAATCGGGCACGAACTTTTGCAATCACCCAATATATACCAAAAAATTAATTTAAGGGATACAATATAGGATCATACGTTGTTCTACTAATTCTGCTTAACTTTCTTTTTTATGGTTCACCACTGATTTAAGTTAATTTCTCACATTTTTTCCTTGAATACGTTAACGTACCTTGTTTATTTTGGAAAACGTAAAAATATTGAAACGGTGATTCAATAATTTATAAAAAACCATATTGATTTTTCAGTTTAAAGTAGCCCATTCCGATGTCCTTGATTTTAACATATGTTGTCAACGACACCTTTGCTGTCAACCATCAAGAGGTTTTAGCCATGGCTCATTATAGTGAGAGAAAGAAAGACTATTAATATAAAGATGAAAAGTTAAAGTGAGAGAAAGAAAGAATATTAATATGAATCATATATTATTTTATTAAAAAAATATGCTACATAGAATTGTAAACTTAAAATATGACGTAAAAGACCATTTCCAACGTTCTACCTCTATTTCGCTAGTACGGTAGTTCTAGTGAAGTTGAAATTATTGATCTTAAAGATTTAGTATGGCTTATGAATTAATTTAAATATAATTTGCATAGCTAACCGTCTAATGGCAGTGAGATTAATACTGTAATATAACTGAAACTAATCTAACTATCTTAAAACTTAATCGATTATAAAATTTAATCGATTAAATTAGATTTGGGTTGGGTTCAATTTAGGTAAGTATGTAATCATCCCTGAAGAACCTTAGCATGTTTTCTATGAAATTAAACATTTTATACGTTACCACTCAGAGCAAGTGCAAATTTTATGAAATATTTTTCGTTCATACATTTTTAATGAATAACGAGCAGCGGTTGAAACCTCTTGATAGTTCCTCAAAACAACATTTCTTCATTTCAGAAGTAATATAATATTGATTGCAATATTTATATTATTAATTATATTTAGTGTTTAAGAGACACACTTGGAGCCATAAGGGTTAATACAACTAAGTATACATGTAAAACATCCGTAAAACGCTTATTCAGTTTTTTTTTTTTTTATTACTTTGGCGACGAAAACGCGACGTGTGACACGCGGCGTGTAAAACGACCGTGTATCCACTCCCTTAACGCACTGTTTTCAGTATGCTATCTTTTTAACTCTTTGTACTCTAAAGTATTTTTCAATTTTATTTTCAATAACTCTTTAGTATTTTAGATGTTTTATTTGAAATTTACTTCAAAAGACAATTCCTTGAGTGGTACTCATTTTAAACGATTTTTTTAATTAATTATATTAAGCATAACTCTCAAACCTTACTGTAACTTATATTCCTGAATTTTCCAAATTTTTTAATTAAAAGGTAAGCTTGTCACGTCGACACCGTCCATATTTAAAAGTGGCGAGCGTGACTCGACATAGGAGTTACTATGATAAAAACTGATGTAGAGTCACACTCGACATAGGAGTGTAAAGGGTTAATACCACGCGGAATCTTAAAACCGGGGAATCTGTGAGTAAAATGGAATGAATAACGCGACGTTAATTCACAGTTAACACAAAATAATTTATTATTATTTTATAAGATAATATATGATTATGTAATTTATAAGATAATATATGATTTATATTAACACTTTAATGGCCGCACGTCTACGCAGTTAAACTTCGTATTAAACTTAAATATTTTTAAAGAATTAATTAAAAAAAACTTTATATAAATTCACTAAATAATTCAGTATGTGCAAACATACACATTTTTAGCAGAAAAAAAACACAGTAACAATAAAGTGATGAAAAAAATATAAAAAAATACAAACAATTAGATTCTTATACTTATAATTGAAAGATATCAATAAAAAAGAAAAAAGTAAACGTTAAAATTATTTCCAAATTTAATATTTTTTCTTTGTGTGAGAATTATTGAAGCAATCACCTAAATGTAATGGCTTGTTTGTTGAATAACAGCTGAGCGTGTGCTTTGTCGTAAAAAGCGGGCAGTCCACGGCACACGCTTAACGTCGCATAATTAAGCGCTCAAAGGGTTAAAAGTAGGAATGCTAAGGGTTAAAAAATACAATTTCTATTTCGTTGGAGAAAACGCAAAGTGCGATATGCAGCGTATAATATACCCCTGTATTTGCAGCCTAAGACATCCCTCAACTTTGCGGTTTCGCGTTGCAGACGAACTGGGTACTCTCATTACATCCGACATGGAATTACTTTCAGCTGGTCGACGATGTTTATAACTATAATGGGTTTAAGCCGGAGTTATACGCAGCGTCCTGAAGGGTTTAGGAATTTCACATGGCAAGCGTATCCTTTGACCGTATCAAGGATTTGTACCACGAAAGCGTTATGTAGTTTGCAAAGTACACCTGGAAAGCGAATGAAAATGTAATTTAGTTTTAATGCGCATCTTCCGTTTAAGGAAATTGTGGACAATCTGTCAGTGGGTTTTATTGATAATACACCGCTGCCTGCATGCAAATTTGAAATGGATTCTTTCGAATCACGGGACACTTTTGATTACAGAAAAAATTTACGGAAAACTAAACTAAGATCATAAATACACTCACAAAATTGATCGAATACTTTCTTTTATTATATTTTTTATTTAATAGATACGCAATTTCTGGTTATAAATTACAATAATTAATTGAAAATTTCAGAAGGCATGAAAAGTAATATTTATCAGGAAAATAACGAAACGAATAAATAAATAAATAAAGAAAACAAGAAAAAGGAAACAAAGAAAGACCTATCCTGGGCCTATCCGTGACAATGTAAATAAAGAGAGGCGAAACCAGAAAACAAAGAAACGAGGAAACAAAAACAAATTTTTAGTTGTATTTGATGTAAAATGTAGCTTCACCACTCGATCAAATTCGTAAGTCATTTGATAGAGTATCGATCATAGCCGTCGATATTGATAGTAAGGTGTTTTTGTTTTATTTTGTTTTTCTTTTTTCTCTACCAAAATGTATGTAACTGAAGTTAGTCAGCAAAGAGCTCGCGACGCGTACATTAAGATCATTTAAATATTAATAAATAGTAAAATATGTGTAGTGGTTTATTCCAGCAGCCTTTCCTTCACCCCATAAAACCTAACATCATTGTATGTCAAAATAAAGACAAATATGATATTCATATCTGTTGCTGAAAATTATACATATATATTCATAAATATCATAGGTTACGATTACAAAATTACATGGTAATAGGAAAAGGAATCAATGGTTAAAAAATGTGGTATTTTGTACGAATTACAATGATTAAAATGGCTCTTTAATGAACTTCTGCGTATCAGTTCTAATACGATATCTGAGCTTGTTGGTTTTATCTTCTTTCCATTGAGCTTATAATATTTTATAATTTTTCGGAATAGTTGTAGAAAACCTTGTTTTATTTCCTGAACCCATCTTTTCTACCTTTAACACTATATTTGACCGCGATGTGCAACCAACGATGCATTTGAATTCTGCCGAAGTGTACGAGCTCAGTTTTACCGATACTTCTTCTTTTCATGCACATTCTGTCAAAAATTATAAACAATTCTATAATCCCGAGCTTAATTGCATGATTACAGTTTTTGAATTTATTTTGATCGTTCTTCTATTAAGAATTGGGACACCCAAAAAATAAAAAACAACTTAAACACTAAAGAAAAATGATCAATTTATCTAAAGTAGGAATAAAACATACAAAGTATTATTAACAAAAAATCATTTTTATCATGTTAAACAACATACAATATATCTTACAATCTAAATATCGAGCCCAGTACTTAAGTTTTATAAAACTTCGCTTCATAGTTATTTTTTCTCAAGATAAATTTCATTTATTTAAATAGATATTAAGAAGAATAATCAATCGCCAGTACAAATATTCGCGTACTTTACATCTTTTTCATAGTTACATTTCATAATCTTTTAAAGTAAAAGGCTATTAAGTGACGCCCTGTTCGGACGATAGAATATTGAGGTACAATATTCGGATAATGGGTGTTCGGATAAGGGAGGGTAGAAGCTAATGAGGAGCTCTGCCAATCATAGCGTATCTGTACCCATGGTACAATCCTACCTCAATTCCTCTTAAAGCTGCAAGCGAAATTATGCCAAGATTTTCATGTAACCGGATCTATATTGTTTTAGTGGGGCAAATCGTTTGAGATTATATGCAGAGGTTAAAAAACGCAGCCGTTATTTCTGGTAAAGCGTCAGAATTGGCTATAACGTCAGCTCTGGCAATTCGATTTCGCTCAACTCCAGCCAATTTAAATATCGGCTGGTCCACAGCTGCACGATAAACGTTGAGCGAACGCGCGCCAAACCATCGCATGCCGATACATTTTGCGAGATTTTCGATTTGCCAACGCTCCTGCCCTGTCCCCCTCCCCTCCTTTCTCCTACCACCACTACCCTGGACAGAAAATTTCGCCCCGATCCAGTTGCCTCTCTAAATCGAACCTTTAATCGGACATTGAAATCTCAAGCCAGCCCCGTTTGAACGTTTTTACGCTTCGGTGCCAGCGACAGCTCTGCATTTTTCTTCCAAGGACCGCGCTTCCCAAGGTCGTCTCAGATCTGCATAATGGTATCGTCAGTTCCATTCCTGAGGAAGATAACTTTGACCTTTAATTGTAGGAAATAAATTTCGTTTAGAGTGTTGGAGTGTGTTGAGGCACAGAATGCCCAAATACGGTCGCCGCCTCTTACACGGTTTATGACACGGATGTGAAACGATGACTATTCTTAAGTTTAGGATTTTGCTTTATGATTCGTCTATTATTAACCCTAGATAACTAAACTTAAATTAGTGTTACTCTGTAACTAATCATTCGATTCATAGACTACGAATTAAAAATATATATAGGAAATGTTCTATAAAGTGTAGAACGGAAGATGGAATTCAGGTGTGAAAAATAAAAGTGAAGCGATTAAAATATTAATAACAGTATATTTAAAACAATTTAACAAAAACAACTTAAACGACTTTACAACTTAGCAACTTTAACACTCTTTCTACGTTCACAACCAAACCTTTCTGCCTTCACCGTCCAATACTTTCTGCCTCGCGCTCGCATTTTCCCCGTCATATATTCTTCCAAACACTCGTTTCCTTTCATTCTAATTGTCAACCTTTTTCACTCTATGCATTCGGTCACGACCACCCAGAATTTCTCAGTCGCACTGTTTTCTCAAGTTCTCATCTTTCGCGCCTTAGAAACATTCGAGCCCAAACATTCTGCATTCGCACGACAATCGCCCAACTCAAGTACTCTTCAGACTTTCCCAAACTCGCATCCGCTCGATCGCATTCCTACATATACTTTTATATTTACTTCGTTTATTTCAAATTAGCGTAGTTTAAGAGAAGTATTATAATACTTTAATGAAAGAGTCGAAAAATTGGTAAAAATGAGCGTTTTCAATCTTGGCAGATGTTAACTCTTTGCACTCGAGAGGTGACCGTTAATCGTTTAATGATACTAACTTCAAAAATTTTCAAATTCGAAATATTTACTAAGATTCGCCTATATTATACGTCATTTAGTTTAGTTAAGCGATATACTAAAATTTGCATATATGACTATTTAACCTCTGAGTCTGACTAATAAACAAACTAAAGTCTCAAAATTTGCGGAACTATCATTTGATGACTAATAGTCGCCTTTCAAGCGCAAAGGGTTGAAAGCTCTTGGCAGATCTCGAATTTGCAAAACTGGCAAGGGTCGGTAATCTATTAAACGAATGCTTAGTTATCTAGGATTAAAGGATTAGTCTATGTCCTGGCGAGAGAAAGTGCTGTTTATAACTTGTAGTTTTTAGTATTTCACTTTTTCTCGTCTTCAGTAGCCGAAGATGTGTCCTAAAAAAGGGATCTCCGAAGGGTCATTCTGACGTGTATTGTAACGGTCAAAATACCGTTGGTCAAGATCCAAAGGAACTTCCTGTCGTTGCCAACCATCACCACTCTCGCAAACATCATTGCAACACCTCTTCTCAGCGGTCGTGCTAATGGCTCGAGGATTTAATAAATTCTGAATCGCTGATTGGCATTCTTTCCGAACTTAGGAAGACCAATCAGTGAGTTTTTTACTGACGCGAAAAAGTGGACTCGAGTGGCAACGAACAAGATCAGATCGGAAACGTACACGAAAGAGGTAACAACGCACAATAAAACACTATCACGCATATCTTTTTCTCAAATATGTAAGAATCCGATTGAGTGGGTACGATTCTAAATGTGGAGAGTACTTGAGTTGAGTGATAGCTGTGTGAATACAGAATGTTTGGACTAGAGTGTTTCTGAGGAGAGAAAGATAAGCACTTGAGACAACGTTGTGATTGAGCAATTTCGGGTGAACATGACTGAATGCATCGAATGAGAAAGGTTTACAATTAAAAAGAAAGAAAACGAGTGTTTGGAAGAATATATGACGGGAAGAATGTGAGCACGCGGCAGAAAGAGTTTGACTGTGAAAGAAGCAAGAATGTTGAAGTTGTTGAAGTTGTGTTAAGTTGAAAAGTTGTTCTTCACTTTGTTTTACCTACACCCAAACCCTACTATCTCACTAAAAATAAAGTAAACATTCCTATATCTATAACTAACTCACATAACATTAACTCCGCGTGGGAGTGTGTATGCAAATACCCTACTTTAAGTTAGAAGAGACATACACTAATAGCGTGCCTGTTTATAGTGTATGCGTGTGTGTGTGTGAGGAGAGTGAGAGGGAAGAGGAACAGAGACTCCAGAAGTCCTTTATTTTCATATCACTCATTCACTCGTGTCGAAGTTGCCGTCGAAAACACAATTGAAGTAAAAGTAGAGTTAGAAGCAAAGCAAAACCTAAGTAAAACTTGAAAAGCAAAAGTAACTTAGTATCATTATGTAGACTGATCGACTGCCTTTCGGTTGTCATGTTTATAGTTTCTCTTATTCTCATTTGTGCCTCATAACTTGTGCGAACGTACAATGTATGTATCGTGTTGTCCTATCGATATATGTTCCTCTCTGGTCCCAAGCGATGAACACTTAAAACGGAAGCACTGTATATTCAATATCACTTAATGAATTATAATATTTGTAGTATCGTAGTTTTAAGGACCAGAAAAGTGAAACTGTAAGTCGACTAGACGAAACCCTATCGGAAAAAACCGTTGGACCGGTAATGTTTAGGTAGTGCGGCGTGGGAAAAGGGAAGGCGTATAAGGGTTTTCTCGAAAGAAAAAGTGTTGAACAGGAAACTGAGTTCTGAAGTTGTATAAAGAGTTGAGAGTTAAACATAGAGTTGCGTGGCAGAGTTGGATTAGGAATTATTATGTACTGTATACTTTTGCTATCAATCGTATTAATAATAATAGTAATAATCATTATCATCTTGAGACCTTTTATTTCTACATAATTATATAAACAAAGCAAGTTCTTCATTTTATGGTCAGTAAAACCTCGTTTGTACGAATAAATTACTGTTCAGTCTCAGATATACGAACTCATAGGTGAACCTCTATTATCTAAACTGGAGTCGAGCGTAATCTTCATTACACGAACCCGTGTTATCCTGTTCAGTGCTGTGCAAAACCTACTTATTTGTATAATGCTTTATACTATACACCAATAAATTTGTATTTGAAACTTTTGTCCATTTTACCAACCGTTATTCTACACATAACACGTAGGATTTTTAATGAGATTCGAGGGTCAATCGTTGTAAGAGTGGCGCGTAGCAAATTTCAGGGAAACAGTCAATGAAATTAAACAAAGCAGGTAGAAAAGATCAATGTTGAATCGAGTTGTGGAGTTGTATAGAGAGTTGAGAGTTAACACTATTCCTACCACAACCGGTCAAATGACCGTTTTTAAAATTTCGATTAGAATTTCATAGATGCAACGTAATTGAATCGCCTTTAAACTTTAGACTTTTTCTCAAATATACGTATAATACATTTTTCAATATTTACTTCTTTTTTCATTGTTTATTTTTTGAGAAAAATTTGTAGTCTGCCTTACATGGGAATGTCGCGGTAGGAATAGGTATACGTGAAGTGTCGGTAGGAATAGGTATACGTGAAGTGTCGGTAGGAATAGTGTTAAACATAGAGTTGCGTGCAGAGTTGGGTTAGGAATTAGTATGTACTGTATATTTTTGCTATCAATCATATTAATAATAATAATAATAATAATAATCATTATCATCTTGAGACCCTTTTTCTACATAGTTATGCAAAAGAAGCAAGTTCTTCATTTTATGGTCAGTGAAACCTCATTTGTACGAGTCAATTAATGTTCAGTCTCAGATATACGAACTCATAGGTGAGCCTCTATTATCCAAACTGGGGTCGAGCATAACCTTCATTACACGAACGCGCGTTAAAGCAGTTATTTGTATAACACTTTATACTATACATAAATAGTATAAAAGATAAATTTGTATTTGAAACTTTTTTCCATTTTACCAACCGTTACTCTACACATAACACGTAGGATTTTTAATAACAGATTCAACGGTCAATCGTTGCAAGAGTGGCGCATAGCAAATTTCAGAGAAACAGTCAATGAAATTAAACAAAGCAGTGCATCCTGTATCCGTTGGTCTGAATTAGTGAATTGCTTTCCCGTCGAACTTTCAGTTGCTTCTCCCTTGTTCCATCATTCGTTCAGAGTACCGGCAGCCTCGACTAGATTCCCGTTGCCCGGAGGGTCTTCACCATCGCTAACCCGAACAGTAATAATTGTTATATTACGGCGATGTTGATTATTCGAAATTTGCGGACGAAAGTTTCCCGCGTCACGTCGCTCGCAGCACGAACCCTCGAAACGAACAATTAAAACTTCCATACTGTTATCCGTTGAATTATTTCTTGGCCGAATAGAAAAGAGGATTATCTTCGGTAACCAACCGACTGCTATCGATTAATTCTCCGCGGACGAACTTCGACTGGTTCGAAAAAGTTGGACCGGCAAAAAGTTAACGAGGTATTAACTCCTGACGTGAAATCCCACTGCCCCTGATATTTCTTTCTCGATTTCTCAGGTTCACTCGAGTCTTCGTTGTTTCTTAACACATTGCCACCCGCTAATGTTTTGCAGAAAATTACTATAAGACCGGTGATTTTAGATCTGAAAATTATTTTGGGAGGCATGTAATAAAACTGCGATAACTTCTTGAAATTAATATATATATATTGTAGGAAATTATTTTATTGGCCGATGGGCTTTTACAAAAATTACGAGCTAATGCAACGAATCTCATGAACTCTAAACGAACTCTAAACGAACTATTAACGAACTATTAACGAACTAACTCTAATTATCGCGAGGCTTCCTATTTATTTGCCTCGGGCCTGATAGGCGGTTCCTGTCCTTACCAATCAGGACCTTCGGAAAAATGCCCGCCTTCGATATCCCCACGCGTTTCGATCTAGGATATCGCCGTCCACATTTTCTTCGGGGATCAGGTTTACGGCCGCGACTGTTTATCCCTACAACGCAGGCGTTGTTTAAAACGGCGCCGGAAGATAACGTGGCCCCGAAAAAATAACACGGCGACACCTCGAAGTCTAATCCGCGGTCGCCTAAAGAAAGCAATGGCAATCGACATTCGTTATTCTTTGCCGCTCTCCCCTATACAAAGGCTCCATTGATTACTAAATTGCCTACAATATACAATAGCGTACATAAGTTTAAGACGAGAGGGCAATATGAAGCATAGTACTTTGGTTCGTAAATATTGTTTATACATACATTTTTATCGTTACTACGGTTGAATATTATTTATTGATTAAAAAAGAATACAAAATTCATTTATTGTGTTATGTTTTATAAATCGATTAATTTATTTTCGCTAACCCTCTGGTCTTAAACTTTTGGTCGGTACTGTATATAGGAGAGGTCATCAATTAAAAAAGAGAAAGCGTTGGAATGTTCTGGTTGGAATCTTCTGTTTCTTATCGACCAGCCTTCTTGAATGTTCGATGCTTGTCGCAGTTGTTATCGATGCTCATTGCTAATGAGCATTAGAGCTCGCTCGCTACTTTATAATTACAGGGTGATACCAACCATCTTTTGTCGCTCGTCTCTATACTAATATCAACCATTATTGCTACTGAATATAGGAAAGGTCATCAATTAAAAAAAAAGAGAAAGGATAAAAAAATGAATAAAGTTATGTAGAGTCTTTTATTTATGTTATAATACATGATTTTGTTTGATGTGGTAGCAAGGTGTATGTGGACTGACTAATTAACTGTAGCGCCCAGGGAAGTTTGGTTTTTATATTCCCTGGACACATCGGGAGGGGGAAAATATGAAGTAATACAAAGTGACTCTGCGAGTGTTCGTTTTTTTTTATAAATTATCTTTCTTCTCGAGATATTCTAGGACAAAGATAATTTTACATTTTCTTTAAGGGGTGAAATCACCCCTTGAAAATGACATTGGGCACGAACAAAAAATAGGTATGTATTATGGATGATTTACTCTACCTGTACACCAAGTTTCATATTTTTTTAAATTTCCGGGTTCGCAAACTTCCCTTGTAAGGCGTGAAAGATGAGAACTTGAGAAAACGTTGCGACTGAGAAATTCTGGGTGGTTGTGACCGAATGCATCGAGTGAGAAAGGTTGACAATTAGAATGAAAGGAAACGAGTGTTTGGTAGAATATATGACGGGGAAAATGCGAGCGCGGGTCAGAAAACTTTTGACTAACGTAGACGAAAGGTTTTGATTGTGAACGTAGAAAGAGTGTTGAAGTTGCTAAGTTGTAAAGTCGTTTAAGTTGTTTTTGTTAAATTGTTTTAAATATACTTTTATTAATACTTTAATCGCTTCACTTTTGTTCTTCACACCTGAATTCCATCTTCCGTTCTACAAAAATCATTTTATAGAATTTTCCTACACATATAAGGACAATTTCAATTATAAACACAATTCCGACTTGACATCCAATCCACTAATGGCGCCTGCCAAAAACTGTTCTCGTTGATGAGTTACATCGATTCGGAAACCCTATGGTTTCCCGAGAGTTCAGTATCCGTTTCGTGCAATCCTCGTTGACGGCGCGGCCGCAAACTTTTACGAGCAGCACGCGCACAACTTCTCCCGCGCTTTTTTCCTTTTTTAATCGCGCGCAGAGCCCTGCTCTCGTGTTTCATCATCGTAAAACCGTTTATCCCGTGTTCGCGCGAGAAAGGTGTCACGATTAAATCACGTCCCCGACGTTTTGTTTCGACGTTGCTCGCTCCCCGGTTTCGAGAGGGGCGCATTCAATTAGAATGCGAGCAAGGATTTTCAGGTGAGACTTATTCGACTTGAAATACAATCAGCTAATGGAAGGGGGGCGCGAGCGGATCGGCGAAAGGAGGACGGGCAGAGGTAACGAAAATAGGATTGGAAGTGGGTCGAAAGGCGGCATTTTCTTCCCGCTCGTTTCTCCTCCTTCGACAAAGCCCCCGGTATATATACCCACTTACCGGCGTTGTGTTGTCGGACCAAAAACGAATGGCTGGATTTTCGAAGATTCTGAAGGCGAACGGGCGCGCCACTCGTTTAAACCATCTTCCTTCGACCCCCGTCCTTGTACACGCGCCGCACCCATTTCCGTCAGATTAAATTCCGCTAGGTTCGAAGCTCTTCGCGATAAAGTGCAATCGTTTTTTTTTTTCCCTCGATCGCTTTTCCCGATTACCGTATAATTCCGCAGCAACCATTGGATATTCTCTCTTCCTTCAATGGAGGTCGATTCACCGTATGCGATTAGCAGGGAAGGCTGATCGGTCAGGGAAAACGTGCACTACTGGTCAAAAGTTTGAAATCACTTGCAGATTTATATCAAAATCGAATATTCTTATGCATTCTACACTGATGCACTGCTAATATACTGGGTATTAACAAGAATGTACAAATTTTAAGATATTTCAGTATTTTCTTGTATTGAAAATACTCTTGTATAAATTATAATTTCAATTTAAAGTAATGCTAAACGTGAGCCTACTTAATGTGAGGAGGGAATTTCGTAAATAAGGAATTCAAAGGAAATTCTACACTGATACACTGCTAATATACTGGGTATTAACCAGAATGTACAAATTTTAAGATATTTCAGTATTTTCTTTTGTTGCAAATACTCTTGTATAAATTATAATCTCAATTTAAAGTAACGCTAAACGTGAGCCTACTTAATGTGAGGAGGGAATTTCGTAAATAAGGAATTCAAAGGAAATTCTACACTGATACACTGCTAATATACTAGGTATTAACCAGAATGTACAAATTTTAAGATATTTCAGTATTTTCTTGTATTGAAAATACTCTTGTATAAATTACAATCTCAATTTAAAGTAACACTAAACGTGAGCCTACTTAATGTGAGGAGGGAATTTCGTAAATAAGGAATTCAAAGGAAATTCTACACTGATACACTGCTAATATACTGGGTATTAACCAGAATGTACAAATTTTAAGATATTTCAGTATTTTCTTGTATTGAAAATACTCTTGTATAAATTATAATCTCAATTTAAAGTAACGCTAAACATGAACCTGCCTACTGTCACGAGGGAATTCCATAAATAAGGAATTCAAAGGAGATCGTGATCTCCTTTGTCTCAGGTCCGATATCGCCAGTGATATAGGTCAATGGATCGAATCACAAGCGGACCGTAGACGCTTGGAGTTGATACAACACAATATGGCTATTCTGGAATATATAGGTGGAGTAGTACGTTAACCCTCTTTGGGCAGAATTTTTGTTTTAAGTATAGAAAAATTAATGAAACGAAAAATCAATAATTATAATCCTACATATTCATGTTGGGTCGGTTTTTAAATGAATTATACGTTATTTACACATCGTATTTATTACAGTACAGCGACATTACAGCGACGTTACTTACCGTGTTGCCCAATTTGCCTACTCTCAGGCGTAAAATACCTCGTTTTTTAATTGCTCGTAATTAATAAATAAAACGCCAAACACAATATTGTTATTCTTGATTTTCGTCTTAGAATGTTGCATAGAGTTGCCCCTTCAATATTCTCCTAGCTTCGTTCGAACACCTTGTACAGGGTTATCCGATTCTCTTGTTGATCCAATGAGAGTCTAGTACTATAATATTAGATGCCGATTGGTTGACGTTGACACTGAAAAAAAGTACAAAAGCCACATTTACCATACATTATTACCATTCTCGTTCACGAAGGCATTCAACTGAGATAAGCAGTTAAAATTGTACTCCAATATTTAAAAATTGCAAAAACGATACAGATCAGTGTTGAAACTAGGAGTGCTATTATTATACTTAGAAAACAATATTGCAGGGAAATTGAAGATATCAATCAGTGGAGTTTAGAGTACGGCAAAATATTCTGAGAGCTCTGACTGTTTAAAAGGCAAACCATGATCAAGAAGATCCAGGATTACGTCAAAGGCTGAAGATATTAGAATACAGATTATTTGTAAACCGAACAGAGGACTGCAGATCTTAATCATAGTAGATCGACACCAGTATCTCAGACCACAGTGAAAAGATAACTGAGAGCTGGTGGTTTAAACGGCTGCATAGCTGTCAGGAAACCATTGATTGCATCAAAAAATCGCAAAATATGGTTAGATTGAGCAAAAGTTGTGAAAATTGGATATTTAATCCTTTCGGCACGAGCGCTCTTTCCGTCACGACACTTCCGCTGTACAAGGTGCCGTACCGAAAACGCGCACACAACACATGGTCAGTCCTCCTTTGTGTGAATACCTTCCTAACCTTATGTAAGATCTATGCTTAATAAAACAATGCTTTTTTCCAAGTCTTGTTTGTAACTTTAATATTAAGAGATATTTACATAAAATTCTATCAATTACATCAATTATACTATTTGTGGCACGGATTGCCACATGAATGCCAGATGTATACGGCGCTACTTCACACAAGTCATCAGATGGATGCCGTATATATCTGGCACCCGTACTGAAAGGGTTAAGGACTGCAGCAGAATCCTTAGGACTGACGAATTCAGGTTTAAAATATTTGGGTTGTACCGAAGAACATTTGTTCGTTGATCCATAGGACAAAAAATGTTGACAGAATGAATTGTACCAACTGTTAAACATGGAGGAAGCTCAGTTATGTTGTGGGGATGTTTCTCGATTGCTGAAGTAGGAGAACTGATAAAAGTAGAGAATACAATGAGAAAGAAGAATTATAAGAATATACTTGATAAAATATCCCATACCATCAGGTTGCCATTTAATAGGTAGAAATTTTATTATGCAGCAGGATAGCGGTCCTAAACACTCATCTAAATTGTGCAAAGGGTTCTTGTTGCAAAAAGAAACAGAGGAGGTTTTGGAGAATATGAGATAGCCATCACAGTCACCAGATTTGAACTCAATTGAACTGTTATGGGAAGAGCTAGATAAGAATATCCGATTCCACTGCCCAATATCGAAGGAACATCTTTGCCAAATAGTACAGGAAGCGTGGAAGAATAGAAAATTAGAAACAATTAAAAAACTCATTGCCAAAATGTCTAAAGTATGCCAGGCAGTCATTAAAAGCAAAGTCAACTTTTTCGATAAAAAGGCGATTTAAGGAAAGTATCTATTTCTTTATGAAAAAAACGAAAGAAAATGTAAAAAGCGTTATTTACTGAACGTTTTGATAAATAAAATACTTTCGTTTCCTATAAAAATGTGTAACTTTTCTTTAATGTATCCTGTTTTCCGTAAAACTCGTAGTGATTCCAAACTTTTGGCCGATGGTGTATATCGAATTCCCGGGAAAAGTTCGTCAGGGAAAGGCAAGCTGAGAGTATAAACTATCGTCGAGATTGGATTTTAATGAAGCAACATTCTATGGATTCTGTGAAACTAAATCTGCAAGTTGTTCGCTTGTGGCATGCTGCACTATGTGCGTAAGGCTAATCAATATTATTCGCCCGAATTCTTTGATGTTTCACAGTTTTTCGCGATAAGTGTTAGATAAATGGAAGATAATAGAAACATAATTTTTTGTATGCACTATCGTATAGCGGTTGAATTGTTAGGTAATAATGATAGGTCCTGCGGATTGTACTTCATTTAACAGACGATTTTAACAAAGAGCACAATAAATAATTACTACCTCGAGCTATTAAAAAGGTGTAATAGTGTCATGGTATCAAACATACCCTTTAGTATTGAAAAGATCATTGATGAGAAATGGAGTTAAATATTTTATCAATTAAGCTGCAACTATATATTTAGTTTCTTCTGATTGAAAAAATATAAAAACTTATACTTCTATATTTACCTGTATAGGTATATACATATTAAAAATATTACTAATAAAAAGTAAATTTTTAAAAAAGTTCCGTTGTTGAAAATAACAAATTTCATTCTATAAATTAAATCTTTTTTAATATATTTTTTAATATATCTTAGTACATAATATTGCATTTGTTGTGTCTCGTATGGATTAATAAGTTTTCAATTTTGATATACTACAGAACGAAGGTTACTCATCACTGATCTTAGCTGAAGTAGGAACAGGTTACTTCAAGCGTACATAAGTCATAGGTCATAGATTGTTTGCAAATCTTGAAGAAGTATGATTTAATGTTTTGTATATGTGGTAATTTTATTTTGTGATTATAATGCAAATTGTATTCGAAATTCATTCAGTATGCTATGAATTATGAATAGAAATATATCTGACAAATGTTGTAAAAAAATAAATGTTGTAAACAAAAAGAGAATATACATTACTCATTAATTAGCTGTTAATTTTGATTAAAAGATAAACTTTTGAACAATTTGAAAAAACAGCGGGAACTTAATAACTTAATAACAATATTAATAATAACGTATAAACAACTTTTCGACTTAATAACTTTAGCCTTTTTACTCCTCTCTGAATCACGCTCTTTCTGCCTCGCGCTCGCATTTTTCCTATCATATATTCTTTCAAACACTTATTTCCTTTCTTTCTAATTATAAATCTTTCTCACTTGGTCACATGCATTCGGTCACGTTCACCCAAAATTCCTCAGTCGCAATGTTGTCTCAATTATTCACCTTTCACACCTCAGCAACACTATTCCAAATATTCTACGTTTACACGGTTATCGCTCAACTTAAGCATTTTTCACACTTTTCTAAAATCGTACCTACTCAATCGCAATTCTTGTTCCTCTTACAATCACACTCTTTCTGTCCTACACTCGCACTCTCCCTGTTATATATTCTTCCAAACACTCATTTCTTTTCTTTCTAATTGTAAAGCTTTCTCACTCGATGCATTCGGTTGCGTTCACCCAAAATTCCTCAGTCGCGACGTTCTCACAATCGTACACACTCAATCGCATTCCTACACTATGTTTAAAAACGTATTCGGTTCTACTATCTGAAATCCAGCATCACGTAAACAACCATAAAGGACACGTCGCGACGGCGCCACCGTGCTTAGACACGATAGGCAATCGGAAACCGAATTTAGCCCCGGATTTGCCTGGTTACGGGAGCTCAAACGAGGTTTACTGCAAGGTTTACTACTCCTGCTAACTTACGAGTTAGAAACAATTTTGTTAGAGGCATGTCGCAGGTTTCTCATTCGCCATCGCTTCAAACGTATCCTTCGTGCGTTCGATAACGCACACGTGTAGCGCAAACATTGTGAAATCTGGTTATGCATCATGCAGCGGAATCGTGACCGAACGATACCCGATGCATCGATCAGATTACACCGGATTCTCCTCGGGTTTCCAAGAATCGACAAACCGATTGGAAACAGTTTAATTTGTTAACAGAGGAAGATTAATTCGTCAAGCAAATTATCATCCTGAGCATGATGAATCATTTTCTCAGGGTTTTCTTTTTTATTAAACTATAAAACCCTATAGGGGTTATTATCGAAGTGCACATTGCTGTGCACGTCAACATTACGCTATTAAATTTACATTTATGCAAAATACAAAGGACTTAGTACTAACCTTATGACTAAATACGACTATAAGCCTAATCGGTGTTTCGCTAGAAATTTGTATATCTCTGACAGTAGTGTAAGTGGTTGATTTACTCAAAAATTCACTCATTGAAAAAGGAGGGAAAAATTTTCTCAGGGTTGTTGTGTGATGTAACCGCATTATTATCAACAAAGATTAATTTTTTCTTTAGTTAACGTTTAATTTTGCTTATGAAAGAAGTCGCCTTATTACTTTTTATTTCTTTATTTTTGAGCACTTAAAGAAGTACACAGATACGTATTACATAATACAGTTAATTTCCGTATAACACGGTACTCGGGCAGCACGATTTCATTGTAACACGGTTGCAAAATTACGGAAGTTTTCGCTAAAACACAATACTCTTGCAACATAATTTTACTCTGACATGGTTAACCAGTTAACTGTGGCGCCCCCTTTTTAAAGAGCGCACTTATATGTGTCGTGAAAATTGAGCGATGACGAGTATACTCATCAATCACAGAGTAAGTGTCGCTCTAAAAATATTGGATCAAAAAGATGGGTTTATTATATAAAATTGACAATTTCATTACTAATATCTACTCATTTGGTTAACACAAACATATATTACATACATATTAAACGAAAAACACAAGAAAAATTAAATACATATCAAGATAAGAATTTAAATTCCTGTTGTCCTGTGGCGGACCATCCCTGAAGGAATCTTATAATAAGTTAGCTTCCCCACTTTTGCGTTTGTCCTTTCTACGCTAACATCTAAAAAACGTCATCATCGCACATAATAAATTCGTTACGTGAACTAATAAGCTGTTTCAGCCGGTGCATGCAGGGGCGCATGAGTTTATCTCAAATTATTTATATTTTTTATTCGTTTGTTTTATTCCGGCATAGCCTCAAAATATTCTAAACATCTTGAAATTTGAGAATATGTTTTGTTTTTCTCAAAAATTACAATTTAAATAGCCAATGGTCACTACTTCATACGCATGACGAGTATACTCGTCAACACACAAAATCGTGCCACTTCTCCATGACGAGTATACTCGTCAATCACAGTTAACTGGTTAAATAATTGGACAGCCCCCGATACGGATCTAACAAAAGTAGCAACGTAGAGATGAATTACAAAAGTATTTATTTTAACAGTTACATAAACATAATAAACATAATAAGAGTCATATAAAATAATAATGAACTTGGTATATGTAGTAGTACTATTAATTTTTTAAATATTCTTTTGTTTCTTGTTCTTACAATTAGTTATCTTATAATACGGTTTTATATAACACGACATTTTATTGGAACGTGTTATGGGGGTTGACTATATATCTATATTCAGAGCTAGGTAAAATAGGTATTTGAAACGGGTATAGTCATAAACATATTCGAATAGTATAAATGTATATATTCATAGTATGAAAATTTTGATTTTCAATTAAGAATGTAATTTTAATATGATTTTAATGTACACTATGTGTTTTATTTGAGGTAAAAGCAATGCTGTATCTGAATATTTTCTCTGTATTTTACAGCTAAATTATTGTAAATCATACTTTATAAACTTTATAGGAAAGTAGATGAAAGTTGTAAAAACATTTCGAGTTAGAAACCAATAAAGATTTGATAAATAGAGGTATGTAAACTCATACATAATGTTATCTCGTTTAATTGTAGAATTTTGTATTAATTAAGTTGCCCTTAAAAATAAAGTATGAATTGAATTTGATGCTGTATTTAACAATGAATTTGATACGAAACTGACTTAATATTGAAATGTGCCAATACAATGGATATAAATAATATTTGTACACATCCGTATTTTCCAATCGAACAATTTTTAATTAAGATCGATATTTCATTTCAGGTGTGTCAAATTTTTATAGCTGGATTGAAGTATCATTTAGTGATGGAAAATTTAATGTTTCATTGTAATTAATTAATACGTGTGGTGGATGTCGAAATGAATACAATACTGTGCGAATACTGTTTGCAGCCACTGTATGCCGTAATTCTCTAATTGCCTGTCCCGAACTTTGTAATTGTTTTCTGTTTGTCTCGATATCATAAAATTGAACGTAAATTGTATTGCTCGAAATTATCTTCTGAAATAGACATGAAGAAAAATATTATGTTGATTTAAGATTGGTTATATTTATATACATAATTAGAGTTATAGACTTTTTACAATTCTTTTTATAAACAACGAAACTTCCAGTTTCTTTAATCATTCACAGAGTCCTTCAAGCATCTTGTATAAAACGCGCGTATTAAAAATTAAATTAAAATTAAAAAATAAATCTACGCGTCTGACTATTAAAATTAAAATAAAACCCAAGAGTAAGACAACACGTCTGACCCCTTCGACGTTACATTTATTTCTGTTCCTTTTTTTTTTTATAATATCAACGGTCTCTTCGTTACTTTGCTGCCTTTATTCAAATTTTCCTTCGTTGACAGCAGTCTAGAAAATGCTTGATGTATGGCATTCTGTGAGTCGGCTCGCCTCACAAATGCCTTGAACAATTCTGCGCTAACACGCGTGTGGTTTGGATACCTTTCAGCATGAAACATGCATTTCCTTTACGTTCTCTATGAATTAAAAATTTCGTGTTGACCATCTTACATTTAGTAATTAAAAAATTTACCGATTGTTAGAGATGTATGCGTGATTTGTGGGAATCTGTGTAGGTGTGTAAGCGTGCGACTGTGTTTTGTCATTTATCGAGGTTCTTCCAGAATGTTCCCTACGGCTTATTCTATGACGCGTGGAGGACCTTCCAGAATATTCGAAACTAATACTCCTAACAAGTATAAAAGACAAGAGCGTGCTCGACGCCGCGCAGTTCACGGTTGATGGTTGTAAGAATTGGATGTATGAGTCGTTTAATAACATTTATCTGTTTATACGTGTATTACTTGTAGTTTATAAATAAAACAATTTCTTTACCAAGTAATTGCCAAAGGTGCATAGAAACATCACTAATTTCATAAAATCTAACACCGATAATGAAAGACGATGAAAACCAATCAGTGTCATTTCATAATATTTCCTATTCCTTATTTATTTTGTATAAATAGCAAGCAATCCACTACCGGTTTTTGAAAAACACTATTTTATTCTGCTGTAAGATATACAATCGAAAAGTCAAGAATCAAAGATCGAAGACGATTATTAGTTTGATTAATTAATATCGACCAATTAAGGCTCGTCTGATCCTCTTCCTTTTTATACGCATGGCGGTGGTCAGGAGTAGGACTAATTTCCCGATGGCGTCGAATATTCTTCTTTGGGGACTGTTCCATGTGCTTCGTGATCGCGGGCTCTTGCTTATCTCTTATATGGTGTTGTTTGTCTTGCTGGTGTTTCATCTTGGTTGCTCGGTTTGACGTAACATGGTGTAATATGGTGTAAGATTTTACATTCAACGTGATGAGCATTATAGTTGGATATGTTTCATAGTAATTCAGTATACAACCCTAGGTATAAAGCGAGAAGATGTTATACGAGACCGGAGTATTTAACGAAAAGGAGCTGTAAAGAAAACCAAAGACTGATAGCTAGAGTTAGATGCGGGAATATGGCGGAGTATAATAAATACTGGTTAAATAATGAAAGCAGGAAATGTAAATTATGTGAGAACGAATACAGAACGTTAAAACACTCATTACAAGAATGCGAACGAATGGAGAGTAATTCAAACATAAGAAATAACACAATGAACAAATTTCGTGTTTTGTACTAGTTAATAATCTCTATGCTACACATGCTTAACAATCAAAACAGATGTATAGATAATATTTATCAATCATGGTATTTAACGAAAAGGAGCTGTAAAGAGAACCAAAGACTAATAGCTAGAGTTAGATGTGGGTATATGGCGGAGTATAATAAATACTGGTTAAATAATGAAAGCAGGAAATGTAAATTATGCGAGAGAGAATACGGAAAGTTAAAGCACTCATTAAAAGAATGCAAACGAATGGAGAGATGCAAATCTGGGGAAAAACAGATTGTGGAAGGGAAAGTATGTGAAGGGGTTGTCAAATGGTTAAGGGAAATAGAGAGACGAACAGGGAGGAAAGAGAGAGAGAGAGAGAGACGAAAGTATGATGAAGGGAGAATGTGACGAACTAATTTGTAAGTTAAGACATGGAGGATCTGAGTAAGTAGAAATTATGTAAACCAAGTCCATTTTTGGGCCTGTAAGCTGAATTTAATAGATATGTATTTATCTATCATAGTGAAAATAACAGATTGAGAACGGTCAAGTGTTTCGGAAGCGGTAAACTTTAGGAGAAATCTACCTTAGTAAGTACTTTTATACTCAGAATGCATCATTTTATCGAATTCAAGCATAAAAAGCTAGACATTTAATTTAAAAAGAAAATAAGCTGATTTCTATTCGAAAATAGAATTTATAAATGCTACAACTTCTGTGAGCAACATTTTTTTGCATTATTTAAAATGAAGATACTTTGGTACACAACCTTTGTGAGACCCACTGTATATCTTAGAACACGAGAACAGTGATTAATTTATTACAAATATTTCAATAAAGTTGTAAAAATGGTACACAGTCGCACTCTTTATACGATTAACCTTCGTTTTATGAATAAAATGTGACATTTAAACATGTTTGTATCTTAATATATATTTCTTTCCGTGAATAGACTTCTATTTAAGTCAATTGCAAGGAATGCAGGTCTGATCGGATATACAACAGTGGGCATAAGTTCAAGACGAGAAAATACTGTATAACAGAATACCATGGTTTATAAATATTGTCTATACATCTATTTTGATTGTTAATAGTATAGCATAGTGCTTATTAATTAGTGTGTTATTTTTATATATGAATTACTTTATCTTTGCAGACCTTTCAACCTTAAACTTTTGTCCGCTACTGCAGCCTTTTTAGGTCCATCTCCTTTATTACAATTATTGTTGGAAATGGGGTTTAACACTACTAAATAAAATAAGCTCTTGTTTAAAATTGTTGGAAATTGAATACAGAAATACTACGAAGCAAAAATTAACCATAAACCAGCTTTCTCTTAACGTACTTTCTCAAGGGCTTCTTTCAAGAAGCTAAGCCACATCTGGCATTTTAGAAAGTTCGAAAACATCGAGAAACAGAACAAAAGAGGCTGAAGGACCCGGACGGGGTTGTAAGAATTTCGACCACTGCGTTCTGCTAGTCTTGTGACAAAACTCGCTAGGTGCGGTCAAAATTGCCCTTCCTCGTGCTATATAAAAGTATCAATAAATATCATAGTATTATTTCACAAATAAGAGTTTATTTCATTTAGCAATATAAAACCTGTCTCTTATACACATCTAGTGAACATTTTATAGGATTTAGATATACATTACATTTGATATTTGTCTGTGTTATCGAGGCGA
>JAOPTO010002470.1:43895-132417 GCA_033822845.1 Tetrapedia diversipes | reverse complement strand
TTAAGTTATATTACACGTGGTTAATGTGAACTGACTGGATGAATGAATGACTGACTGAATGACTGACTGAGTAACTGATTGTGACTGTGTCTCTGTGTGTGTATGTATGTATGTGAGACTGTGTGACTGCGTGTGACTGTGATGAGTGATCGATTGTTACTGTGTGTCTGAGATATACGTGTAATTAATAGGTGTCTTTATTTAAATTATATTACACGTGGTAATGTGAACTGACTGACTGACTGAGTAACTGATTGTGACTGTGTCTCTGTGTATGTATGTATGCGTGACTGTTGTGAGTGCTTGTTACTGTGTGTTGTCGCGCCCAGAGAAGTTTGACTTTTATATTCCCTGGACACGTTGAGAGGGAGAAAATGTGGAAACATGCAAGGGACTCTGCAAGTGTTTTCTGGATTCTAATGAGGCTGCAATCAAACACCCGTGGTAATGAGGATCAGCTGGCCATTTAGGCCGAAGGACGGGCCGACCGTTCAGGCCCCGTTGTAAAGTGTTTGATGTAACACTATAGAACACTCGCAGGGGTTCCATGTCACCACACATGTACTATTGGGAACGAAAAGATGATCGACTACATTTGTTATGTAAGCAAAATAAATCAAAGCCAAATTAGGACAGTATACTATCGAGAAACCAAAAGATGACCGATTCCCTACAAGCTAAAAGACGCGAGACGCAAAAATTTGTGGCACGCTCCAACCTAATCCCTTCAACTTCCCAGATTCTTGCTTATTATTGACGATTAGAAATAAATGCAAACTAGGCCAATAAGGTATGTTTATGCTGTCAGGCGACACCTATTGTCTAGAAGACTTACCTCATACGTGTATATATATATAGGTAGACCGTCGTTGCGTAGTATATAGACAGTGAGTGAGAGTGATAGAAGTAATAACGATAGTAATAATTAAAAGTATTAACCCTTTGCACTCGAGAGGTTACTGGACTGTTATTCACCAAATGATAGTTTCTCAAATTTTCAAACGTTAGTCAGTTTGTTTATTAGTCAGACTCAGAGGTTAAATTGCCTTATATGTAAATCTTAGTATATCACTTAATTAAACTAAATGACGTTTAATATAAGCGAATCTTAGTAAATATTTCGAATTTGAAAACTTTTGATGTTGGTATCATTAGACAGCTAATAGTGCACCTCTGGAGTGCAAAGAGCTAAAACCAAAGGTCTTGTTCTTAAAACCAAAACCAACATCAAGTTAACATTAACGAAGACTGACACTTCTTCTGTTCAACGCGAAACGAAGAAAACGAATGAAACAAATGGTGGCAGGGTGAGATACAGTCCAAGTGAATGGCACTGGTGTAAACATCAACTTAGAATATTAACCCTTAGCGCTTCGTGCATTTCTTTTCTTCATATGCAGCAGTCCCTTTTTCAGACAATTTTAATGTCCTCGTGAAAAATACGTCCTTAACTATAAAGATAGGAAGAGGAATAACTTAATGACAAAGCATCTGCAATGTAATCATATTAAATATAGAATATCTCCGTAGTGGGGCCGACGGAGCGATAAGGGTTAACATCGCAACTATTCTAAATTGTATCGGTACCTAAAGCCAGTCGTTCTTTCTGAATTCAGAAAGAATATAATACAAGTAAGGATATTAGAAATTTTCTAATTAAAGAATTAGTTTTCATTGTTTAATAATGTTTAATATTCTGTGATAATCATGTTACAAATTAAAATAAAGTTTGATATCGTTGTATCCGAATTTCTGTATTAAAGATATTTATAATTTCATTAAACATGGTTACATTTTATTAATGCAGTGAGACAATCATATGTCTATAATTTTCTGTGCTTTCTAAATTTCTGCATTATCCTCTGATATCTGGAAATCCTACTCTTATGCAGTCCATCCACCCGGTATCTAGAAAATGGGGAGAATGTGTGGGACTAGTGGCTGATTCCCCTTGCGTTTCACGTCAATATTTAGATTTTAAATAAATAATTTGCAATACAAATATAAGTCAATGTGTTGCAGGTATTTAAAATTGCTGTTAATAATGATGAATTATTAGATTATTAATTGTAACACATCATTAATCAAAATCATAACGTTTTGTATTTTCAACTGGAATATATTAAACTATGTCTGTATCACAAATTATTTATTTAAAATCTAAACATTGGAATATTTAGTTAAAAAATGAAACATGGAGATATGTTAATAGGATTGAAACCTAAAATGAAGCCTAGATAGGGGATTATTTCATCCTTTGGATATTAACATTAGAATGTAGAATTTTATGAAAATGATTACCTTTTAAGTAGGGATTTGTTTCACTTCTTATTTAAATACAATGGCGTATAAGCCTATAATAATAATTAATAAATCATATTTTAAATAATCTAGTATATTAATACAATAATAATAATATTTATACAATAATGCTTGGTTCACTTGGAATATAGCATATATTTTTGCATTCTACATGCGTTTGGTACCTTTTTGAAAATTGAAACCTTCAATCCGTGTATAAATAATCTCTACAATTTAATTATAATGTACGATGTGTACTTTGCTTTGGATATTTTCGATATTTTTCGATGTTATGCGCAGCTCGAGCATTTCGCGCATTTGAATTTTTTATAAATGCATAAAATCCTACAGTGGGTTTCGTTTTCGCGTACATTATGGGGGATGGACGTTAACGAGTGTGACAGGAGAAGGTACGGTCGATGGAAATGAAACAATGTGATTGTAAAATGCGACTTCGTACCATGACACGATATAAATCGCTCACACTCAAAGCTGTGCACGTACTTGACTGTTTCCAGTGAAAATGTACAACTTGCGCAGAGTTGACAAAATGCAGCAACGGTCTTATAATTAATTGGAGCTATCGGAACTAATTTTTCAGGGGTAATTATGATTCTGCATAACATTGTAAATATACTAAATGTAATGACCAACGTAACTGAAAATACCGCAGATAACCGCAGACTTTTATGCAGATTCAAATTTTTATTAGCGTAGATAAAGAAAGGAAGTTTAGATAGAGATCCCTTTTATTCACTGAATTTTATAATTTGTAGTTTATCTTAGACACTTTAAGAGAAGTTCGCTGTCTTCACTTATAGATATCGATATAGATATAGATATAGAGGGAGCTATAGTTAGATGACATACGTGCTGAATAAGATTAGGTTACGGAAATATAATTATAATTTATAACACAAAGGAGACAGAGACTTATAAACGTTGTAGGATAACAAAATAGAGAATAGACTTTAATTGTTGTTTCTCTTTTTACAGGTAAATGTATATATTGTAAATAATGTGACGATTAAGAAAATAAAATTAATCTCTTTTTACAGAGCAACACATTGTACTTTATTCTCTTATTGAAAATTCTCAACGATATTAATTACCTTATATATATAATATCACTTTATTTTCAGCTTCTTCGACCCAAAAAAGTAAACTTGGTTTTACAGAAAAGACCGATTGCATATTTACTTATCTTAATCCTAGTCCGAGATTGTAGAAGTCTATATTTATATACCTAAACTTTTTATTATCTATGTATACTAACCTTACCTATTTCCAACTTGTGTTCTTAATTTCCTATTCAAAATCCTTAATCAATCTATAATATTATATACGGACATAGTACCTTCTATCTTTTCTAAGCTGACTCCTATTCTTTCTAACTCCGTGCAATCCTCAATCAGGTGTTTCAACGTGCCCGTCTCTCTTTTACATAATCCGCATTTTCGGTATTCCTTACTCCTCCTAAATTTTAGACACTTTTACGTGTTACGTGTATTCTGCTCTTTTTCACGTATTTAAATTTCGCATAAATGCATAAAAATCATTACGATTCCCATTTCGCGATTCAAACGTAGTTCATTAATGATTGTTTATCTCTTTCTGTTACTGAAGTAATCTTTTTATGTTACGAATGACTATAATCATCCGACATATACCAATCACGAAATACGAGTGACCATACTCATCTGCATTCATATTTTAAAATTACAGACATATAATGTGAAAAAATATTATTTAATATAATGCTAATATGTTAAATTAGATCACCTGCATGTAAATTCGCAAGAAAATATTTTTAATGAGGCGAGTACACTTCTTTTTACGGGTGTACAACAAATGTTAAGCTTTAACTTCTATTGCTTTGATTTTCCTAATTATACTGTGTAGTTTGGATCAATTATATCTGTTTTCGTCAGGTATGTTTGGAGCAGAGTGGGACAAAAATTGAATCGATCATTGATGATTAAATTCCTATTATAGTCATTAATTGCAGTAAAAAATTAAGTATTTTTTAACTGTTAACTGTAGTTAACGACTAAAAGTTGAATTTCAATTCTCAAATGGATAATTAACTAATGATTAATTACTGAAATTCTTTCTATAGTGAAACTAGTATTTCATATGAGCTTTATTCGAACGTCTTCGGTTTATTTCTGATGTAGGTTGTAGCCAGAGTTAAAGCTGTAGATGATAAAATGATAAATAGGGTAAAAATAATTTTGCAGAGAACGTTATTTTAATTAAAATTGTTGTCAAACTCAATTTAACCCATTAAGGACTAAGTTTAGATCAGTGTAATATTTCGTTTGTAAATACCTTTCAGTTCATTTACGATTTTTAATATTGCAATAAAAGGAATTTCAGAAATTCGTTCAATATTATTGTATATATGTAATACTACAATATTAAAAAACATTCAGTGATGAAAATTAAATGAAATAAATCCTGCAAATGAAATGTCACGTCAACGTAACGTTGGTCCTTAATGGGTTAAAAATCAGGAACTAATAATCGATGATTCATTTCTTTAATTAACTATTACAGCTGATAAGATAATTAACAATTAATGACTTTTTACCACCACTCTAGAACTTAGAAATTTTTAATACATAAAATACACATTGGGAAAGAGAACCATCTTATTGTAACTTATATCATAATATAGTCGATTTAATTTTTCATACTTTCTCAATTATAATTTCAATGTTGGAAATCGCTAAGACAGTTCGGTCCCAACGTATGTCTCCAACATAACAGTAACATTCAATTTTTATTAAATCAATTGTTGATTTTTAGACGATTAGTTCTTTTTCAATCATGAGGGTTGATTTATCTACCTTTTTATTTGAAAACCCTTTGGTTTAAAAAATAGGAAGATTAGTAGATGAGTAAGATAGTGTTTGAAAAAATAAAAGGATTGGAAAAAATCGACAGAGTTGCAAATATTACTCGCTGTCTTTGTAATACGGTTTATACAATTGTGTTGACCGTATAAAGTTCGGTGAAATTTCAGTTCATAAAGTATATGCATCTGGACAGATGTGATGGAACATTTTAGTTTAAAGTGCCTAAGTATATTTGGAAACGCGACATACCCATTTAGTATTTTATGGGAAAATAAAATGTCAATCATAAGACGTCTGTGTTCGAGAGACAATAAATTTAAACGACGTAATTCGGGAGCATGGTTATGATCGTAAGCTGGCATGGGGTGGCTCAAACGGAGGGATACCAAACGCAAAAATCGGTGTTGAGTTCTCCCTAACATATCAATTTAATATTGCTGGAAAGGTGACCAAATAGTAGAGCAGTACTCGAAACGTGAGCGTACTAGTGTGAAGTAAAGAATAATTAAGGTATTTACATTCTTCAAAAATTTAAAAATTCTATTAATAAAGCCTAGATTTTGAAATGCTGAACTGCAGATATTCGATCAAAGTAATATGTTGAAACAAACAATGCGTCAACACAGTCGTGTTATCAACTATACAGTTTATAATACAGGCGCGGAACGAAGGCTATTTTTGAGTTTACGATTCCACTTTATCGGCATATAGTTAACAGATTAATTAAAAACCTGGTAAGAGAAGGTGTAGTTTTAAGTTTCTTTAGATTTTAAGGTCTTTAGATTTTTGCTTCTCTCGTCCTTAATAGCCGAGGACGTGTCATAAAGGGGGAATTTCTGAAGGGTTCTGGCACACATTTGTAACGGTAAAATATCGAAGGTCAGAAACTGAAGGAATTTTTCATCGTTGCTAGGCGGCAGCACCACCCTCACAATTAACACTGCAATACCTCCATGATCGAACTAAGGGCTCAAGGCGAACTGCTTAACTAACCTTAGGCTCGCTGATTAGTATTATAGGAAAATTCTATAAAATGATTTTAGTACAGCAAAAGATGGAATTCAGGTATGAATAAATAAAAGTGTATTTAAAACAATTTAACAATAACAACTTAAACGACTTTACACCTTAACAACTTCAACACTCCCTCTACGTTCACAAAGTCTTTCTTCCACGTTAGTCAAACACTTTCTGCCTTCACCGTCAAATACTTTCTGCCTTCACCGTCCAATACTTTCTGCCACATGCTCGCATTTTCCCCGTTATGCCGCGTCCACACTGCTGTTCGCGAACAGCTCGCGAACAGTTCGCGAGCTGTGCTCGCCAGCAGTGTGGACACTTTCGCGAACAGCGAGCAGCGAGCAGCGAACTCCTCAGCGAACAGAGAACAGTGTTCGCTCGGGAAGCGGTACATCAAAGAAACTGTTCGCGAGCTCGAAGCGTATCTGGACGCGTTTGTAACACAGTATATGGCAAAAGCTAATAGCGAACTGCCCATGAATTCAGAGCGAACAAGCTTGTAACTGTTCGCGAGCTCCAATCTGGATATGCTGCGTTTTCCGTTGGCGAACAGCTCGCGAACCGCACGCGAGCAATTCGTGTGCTGCTCGCGAGCTGCTCGCGAACTGTTCTCTTCTATGTGGACGCGGCTTAAAGCCTTATATATTTTTCCAAACACTCGTTTCCTTTCATTTTAATTATCAACCTTTCTCACTCGATGCATTCGGCCACGACCACCCAGGATTTCTCAGTCGCAACGTTTTCTCAAGTGCTCATCTTTCACGCCTTAGAAACATTCGAGTCAAAACATTCTGCGTTCACACGACAATTGCCCAACTCAAGTATTCTTCAGACTTTTCCAAACTCGCATCCACTCGATCGCTTCCTACAGTATTTTTCCAAATTTAGAAGGACCAATCAGCGAGTTTTAACAATGCAAGATGTCGGATTTTTGATTGATCCACTCGCAACTGTCGTCCGCCGTGTAATACTTTAGACGACTATTTTCATGAATCGACTGAAGTTGTGACAACGTTACACCGAATGCCATGCTGTCGGAAAACTATGAACTGTCTTTATGTGCTTGTGTATTATAATTTGTAGGTCTTTATGTTTTGTATTTATAATTTATGTTGTGATGCGAATGTATCGATTCGTATCGAATTTATGTACATTTCGAGCCGTCCGAATGTTGACGGATGGAATAGTATCGTATAGATTGCGTATCGATCTTCAGGTATAGATTTTTATGGGTGATTCGCGGAGTCGAAGTGACTCGGCTTTTATATGGAGGCGTTCAAATGTTCACTCCTCCATATCCCAAGACGATACACCGATTGGTTGGAGTCAAAAAATTAAGACTCCAATCAGCGTATGCCCTGAGTACCACCAACCCCTATTGAAAGTCCCTTATTTACGACACAAGCTTGGCTATTGAGGAGTTAACTTGAAAATTAAGACTTTTGTCCCTCTATGGACGTTAAGAGGGTTTTAAAAAAGGACAGAAAAAGGCTAAAGTTTCTTCATCCTCAAAAATGGCACGCTCATGTTGTAAATCTGCCAAGGAAAACTTCCCGCTGTTGTTCCGTAGGACGAAACACAAGAAATAGTTGGCAGCGACACAGTCAGTCGTCAGTCAAAATTTCATTTTAAGCCGAAAGGGCGGTAAACAATAGAAATCAGAACGTCAACGTTCCATAGAGTCCATGCCCTTGATTTTCATCTCCTACACCAACTCATATATCAACTTAACGTGTGAGGGGCGTTCGAAAGACAAGACAGTTTCGGTGATTTACAAAGTACAATTTTTAATCGGTTAGCGACAGGGATCTAAGGCGAGGAAAGAGATGAAGTTTGCTCACGTCATCGAGTTGACAAAACTAGTTCATTTATGCCAGGCACAGCAGTGCGCAGCGTAGCTGAATCTTTTTCGTATTCAAAAGCGTTTTTCCGGCCGGTATTTCTATCCCGGGGAGACACTTAAATTCAATTCAGGGAGACAGTCCGAGAATTGATTTACAAGGTGGCAGAAGAATCACGCTAATGTATAAAATATCAGCCGAGACCGATTCGTCAGGAATGCTACCGCTGGGATCTGTTCAAGGTTCCTCGGCAAGCTTTACAGAATTCCGATAAAATCGCGCGAACCCAAGCCGTTCGGTATAGACGAATTTGGATAAAGTCAACCCTTAAAAGACTGCAATGTTGTTTATTTCTCCGTGTTTTGCTATGGAAAGCTTTGCAAACAAAAACATAAACTTACCGCAAGTTGAAATATTTTCTACTGATTTGAATGCATCATGTTAACTTTGCAACTTACAGTGGCTTCAAAAAGTATTCGTACACTATGTCACAAATAAATTCGTTTAATCCTGAAATTCTGAATCTGATAGAAGTATTTGATAAAACTCTGTGGGTATGTAGATTGTAATAGTATACGTATCAATTAATCTCTTCTTTTCATGTAAATGCTATTTTAAAGGGGTGAAACCAGCGTTGAAGTTTCTGAGTTTTCTCTCATTTTTTAAAGATAACTTTGTAATGGTACTTGATGAACCAAAACCTTTCAAATAGAAATTGTTTAATTTTTAATACTCTATCGCCCTGTCATTAAAAAAGGGCACAGGAAAGCTTGTACTCAAAGCGTAAAAAATCGCTGAAACTTTGAGATTCATTATCAGCCCTCTTAAAAGATATTTTGCTGCCGAAAGAATTGCTCCACACAGGATACACCGTGCTCTGTACACACATAAAGTTTCATTAAAATCAGAATTTCAGAAGTAGATGAATTTTCTTATAATACGGTGTACGAATACTTTTTGGAGCCACTGTATGTTTGATACGTTGCGTTGAATGTGTGTGTATTGTTGGAGCGTTTTTGGTGTTGAGTTTTTTGAACTTAATCGAATTAAGTCTGGTTGATAAGTGTGGCTGGACAACGGTTTGTGATTTTATTGAGTGTAGGAACTGGTCAGGTAGGAAGTCAATCGAAGATTGAAGGTGTTTTCCTATCCCTTTCGCTACGGGCAGATACTTCGGTGTGCTACTCCCGCTGAACAAGCTGTGGAGCCAAAAGTGTGCAATTGCCAGTCGTACCATAACATCTTACACAGAGCGACTGTGCTGATCATAGAAAGGAAAGGGTTAAAAAATTATCACATAATGCAATAATGCTCTGTTCGCGAAACTTCAAGGGTGACTATAGTTATCATTCGTATGTAGCGAGCGTCAATCGTTGGGTGACTATAGTCACCGCTCGTAGCGAAAGGGTTAATATTTTTAATTATTGCAATCGTTATTACTTCTATTACTCTCACTCACTATCTATACAGTACGCAACGACGATCTACCAATGTATATATATGTAGGAATGCGATCGAGCGGATGCGAGTTTGGAAAAGTCTGAAGAGTACTTGAGTTGGGCGATTGTCGTGCGAACGCAGAATGTTTGGGCTCGAATGTTTCTAATGCGTGAAAGATGAGAACTTGAGAAAACAGTGAAACTGAAAAATTCTGGGTGGTCGTGACCGAATGCGTAGAGTGAAAAAGGTTGACAATTAGAATGAAAGGAAACGAGTGTTTGGAAGAATATATGACGAGGAAAATGCGAGCGCGAGTCAGAAAACTTTTGACTAACGTAGACGAAAGGTTTTGATTGTGAACGTAGAAAGAGTGTTGAAGTTGCTAAGTTGTAAAGTTGTTTAAGTTGTTTTTGTTAAATTGTTTTAAATATATATAGGAAATGTTCTATAAAATGTAGAACGGAAGATGGAATTCAGGTGTGAAAAATAAAAGTGGAGCGATTAAAATATTAATAACAGTATATTTAAAACAATTTAACAAAAACAACTTAAACGACTTTACGACTTAGCAACTTTAACACTCTTTCTACGTTCACAATCAAAACCTTTCTTCTACGTTAGTCAAAAGCTTTCTGCCCCGCGCTCGCATTTTCCCCGTCATATATTCTTCCAAACATTCGTTTCCTTTCATTCTAATTGTCAACCTTTCTCACTCTACGCATTCGGTCACAACCACCCAGAATTTCTCAGTCACACTGTTTTCCAAAGTTCTCTTCTTTCACGCCTTAGAAACATTCGAGCCCAAACATTCTGCGTTCGCACGACAATCGCCCAACTCAAGTACTCTTCAGACTTTCCCAAACTCGCATCCGCTCGATCGCATTCCTACATATACTGTTATTAATATTTTAATCGCTTCACTTTTATTTTTCACACCAGAATTCCATCTTCCGTTCTACATTTTATAGAACTTTCCTATATATATACGTAAGAGGTAAGTCTTTTAGACAATAAACGTGGCGTGATAACATAAACATTCTTTATTGGCCTAGTTTGCAGTTATTTCTAACAGTCAATAATAAGCAAGAATCTGGGAAGTTGAAGGGATTAGGTTGGAGCTTACCACCAATTCCTCTTGCGTCTCGCGTCTTTTAGCCTGTAGGTAGTCGGTCATCTTTTGGTTTCCCGATAATATACTGTCCTAATTCTGCTTTGACTTATTTTGCTTACACAGTAAATGCATAATTGATCTCTAAACGTTGAACGTTCTCTTTCTTTATCGCTCTTACTCGAAAATTTCGACAAGATTCAAGTTCTTCCCTTGAGATTTGTGTTACGAGGCACGGACGTGTTGTCCAAACAACACGGAGCTACTGCATCGATTTATCGGTCGATCCCGCAGCGTTTCGAGCCCCGACAATCGCAGAAGTAAATAATACGAACGGATCGAATCGAATCAAATCTGCTTACATTAGTAGGCCTATTGTCGTCGGTAATTGCGATAGAAGCCGGTTCTCGCGCTTCGGTACGGCCATAGTCAGACGAACAGATGATCACCTGGAGTACGTATAGGTAATGTCGGTTTATTACGCAGCTGCCGAATGCATAATGTCGGCGTATAATCGGCGCCGTGTTCCTCTATGCGAGCCACGTACAACTGGTAGAACAGGGGGATTCCGTGGCCATGCAGGAAGATTCGAATCATTCACGCGATTCATCGGCAATCTGCTTATATGGATCTATCGTACTGTTATGCAGGAGGGAAGGTTGGAAACAACACTTAAGTAAATTTAATCCTAGAACTGTTACGCGGAATCCTAACGGGTGGTTCCTCGAACCCATACTTCTTTTTATACATTTCTCATGGAAAAAGTCGTTTTTTGGACAATTTTTTGCAATGTTAGGGTATGCTACAATTTGTAAATAAAACGGCATATGTTTTTGTATTTAATTTGTATTAATTTATATATATTTATAAAATTAAATAATATTATAAAATAGTATACTGACGTGCAACTAGTTTGAACTCGATTCTTCTGATTCTTCTGATAAACATGAATGACAGAGTCAACTAAAAAATTTAAAAATATGGACTCAGACAACGATAGATTTTCGAAGGTACAACGCAACATTCACCAAGCACTTGCCTGTTATAATTAAATTTTCAATGAAAGGAAACAATAAATTGTCCAAACGAAATTGGACTTGTTTATAAAAACAAAAAGCACTACTACTACAACTCGCTGATAAATCTGAAGAGTAAGCAATGAATATCAGTAGCACAGATGATGACGATAATCCAGAATAATGCTTATATCTATACTATTGTTTATGTGTGTTACTATTTACTTATATGTAGTTAATAGTTAAAAATCAGAAATAAAAGTTATTAATTTTGATGCACATATGTCTATCATAATTATATTATTTATTTTTGTATGAAATTCGACTTACGACCATTTCCTCGTTGTAAGTCGAGAAATGACTGTACTGTCGAATTATCCAACACATGCGCCGGATTATTGAACTGCAATCTGTAGTGGAGTACGGACTAGGACAATGATTTAGAAAACAGCTACAATGTAATAAATTTATCGTCAACTGTTCGAATTCGGTAACATTGTACATTGGCTGTTATATTATTTTTAGGCAAGACTTTTATTAAATTTTGGACAATACATTTTTATGCAGTGGATTTGTCCAACAGTGGGTCATTTGAAACGTTAATTTCTGTATTTCTGCTCTATATTTAGGATAAACACAGATCAAACAATGTTTTGTGACATAATAATATACAGTAGATAGGCGATAAAGCGCAAGAAATTTTGGCTTTAATACAAACCAGTGTTTAAATATTTTAAAAAATATCACAAACGAACTAATTATGAGGTCACATAAGTATTCAAACACCTTATGAAATTCAGTTAAAAGATAAAAATAATACATTTTTTAAGAAATTTAATTTTCAGTTGGATGATGTGTTTGTGTATTAAGCAGTATTAAGCATTTTAAATATTACTATTCGTTTCTTATTGATCCTATTTTTTATTTCCCTTTAGACGATTTTAATATAGAAAGTTTAAATTAAATTAAATTAAATATAGAAAGCTTGTAAATATGATGTATTATATTTGTTGATGATTAATTTTTATTGATAGATTTTGGATTTTATGCGAACTAGTTCTTTTATAGACATTAAAACCAATTAACTGAAGAAACAGAACTCAAATGAATGTTTATTTTATCACCAGAATATCATTACAGATATTTCTAACATGTTTACATAATATACGTAGTTATATATTATTAGTATTCTACACTTTCTTTAATGCATAAATTTTCCAGAAATTTATAGAAATCCTGTTCATTGAAACTAATTTTGGCGTATAACATTGCCCTTTTGTGGTGCATTGGTATGAATAACCTACATTTTCTGTTCCCACGAGATACAAAAGAAACTAGATTAAATTCCATTTCAGTATACGTATGCACAAATTTTTTATTAATGAAAAAAAATATCTACTAAATAAAACAATAATGTTTACAAGTATGTTGTAATCTTTATAATACTTAATTTCCAATTATGTTTAAAGATGTCAGTACCTATTACGTGGAGATCAAAACCCTGGTGTCTCATATTTCTACCTTATTCTCATGTTATAATTTAATGTATGCGCGATGTGCCCGTTTTTATTACTACTGTACTCAAGCAAAAGTATTTTACTTGAATATTTAATATTTTAAAGTGAGAGTAAAAAGTAGAATGTTTAGCATAGAGTTTGTTCAATTTTTAAGTGCAGTGTATGGAGGTTGAAGGGTATCTGGCATCGATTTAGAAAATTGTCTCCTATAGTTGACTCGGTGGGGTGGGAATTCGAAAACTAGGTACAATGGTCCTAGAAAAAAGGTAATAAAATGACATTTCTGTTCCTTGCCAATTATTGCTTACCTCTTTTCCACCAAGTTTTAAACAGATTTACCATTAGATTTGGCATTATGAAAATTAAAAGTGTACAAGAACCCGAAAATATCGAGAATCTGATATCTGAATCCTGAAAATATCGCGTTTCTGGAAAAAGATTCCCGAGTTTTTCGGGATTCTGGAGAAAATCAGGGATTCTGAAATCATCAGAATTCTTGGGAATTATAAAATTATAAAAGGTGGGATTTGAAATAAAAATAGTAACCAATTCTGTGATATACATATGTAAATATATTACTTTATTTCGTATTCTCATGTAAGAAAGTTAGTTTCTTTACATTCTCTGAAAATAACTGAGTTCTACTTTTGAACAAATATAGATAACTTCTTTTTATTAATATTATAAATAAAATTATTTATTATTATAATATTAAAATAATTTATTAATAATATTAAACTATTTATTTATTACTATAATATTAAAATTATTTAACAATATTAAGAACCTTAATATTAAGGTTCTTTTAGTTTTGTGAATGAATTCCGAAATATCGTTTGGGTTCTCGAAATTCACGAGAATTCCTGAAATTTTCGAGAAAAGGTACTTTTAGGAACCCGATTCGATCTCAATGTAAATCCTCGACCCAATCCATTATTTTCGGATTTTTGCACACTTCTAATAAAAACCCTTATTTTAATTTTCGGTTTGCCTGAATTAACATGATTCCCAAAAACAGGAATTTCTTACCTGCTCGTAACACACGCCTCCATCATCTCTTCTATCGTTCCGCTCAACGATTCATAGATTACTCTAAAACCTCGGGAACGTCTCGATTTAAAGCTAAATTCAGGTTTCAGAGGAGATTTCGTTCGAAGCGTTGTCACAGATGCGGGTCGTAGCAAATGAGTACATTTCGCTCGCTACGCTGTAACGTTTCGTTCGCATTGGCTGCTTTGCGAGTGTGTCACGCAGCTACCAGTCAACGTTGCCTTGTGATTTTGACCCATTTGCAGATAATGCTGGCCCCTTTCAGCTTTTGCCGAGTCCGGTCGAATCCAGCTATCAGCCGCGTTAAGCCGTGTCCATATCTGGGTTTCTATGCGGGCTTGCGTTACACAGAAATATTCGGTTGCAAACGAATGACCGGGCTATACGAACCGGAGCCATAGCCATCCCCGCTTTCACAGCGACGTTGTTGCGCAACTCGTCTCTGTCTTGCTGAAGTCGCTCGACAAAGGACAATAGCTTTGTCCAGGGAACGAAGAAACGTCGCTGTTTCCGTTTGAGAGCAACGCGCGGAAAGTTTATTGGACAATGCGAAGACGAACGATGGAACAAAACGCAGTTGTACACATACGAGGTGTGATAAAAAAATAACGGGAATTTTTGAATTTCGCGGGCTTTATAAGTGACCGCTCTGGTGTGTCATGTCTATGCAAATTATAATTTCGAATGTTCGAATGTTAAGATAAAATATTGCGAATGCATACGTGTAGGAGAAGTTTAATAAGTGTAGTAGTGCTAAAACATTGTTTTTAATATCTCGGAAAAATATGTGCATAAGAAAATGTTCAAAATAATGTCATCAATAATATATTTAAAAATCAATCAAATCGAAGATGAGACCCATTTAACAGATACAGAAAATAAATAAATTAATTAATAGGAAATAACGGTGTAAATAAAATTTGTATTCTATGCTAATCAATAAATAGTGTTCTACCATAATGACGATAAAAGTGAATAGATAAACAATATTTGCGAACCATAAAATTATGTTCTACATTGTCCTCTCGTCTTAAACTTTTGTCTTCTACTGTATTTACCTACAATTCTTCATTTGAAAACAAAAATAAAAGTACAGTAAAGTCTCCCATATATGAGTTAATAGGGATGCAAATGTGTTCAGATAAATAAAATTTTTCATATAATAGAACAGTTACATTTTTTCTACATTAAACTTCATTTATTTAAATGAATATTAAGAAAGTTAATAGTTTGTTCAAATATTTGTGTATCTTATACGTTTTCATCGTTAAATTTGATAATTTTTGAGAATAATGAATTATTATAAATGATATTCGATTCAGATAATAGAATCTCTGAATACAATATTCAAATAATGGATGTTTGGATAAGGGAAGCCCTATTGTACATAATTTTTTATCGTTATATAAATTATTTTATGTATCGTTTCTTACATTAATTGACAATCATCTGTATCCTTTTCAGAACAATATAACCTTTATTTCAAACAGGGACATGTAAACTGTTGATACGGTTAGTGTTAAAAAGAAATTGAAGAAAAATAAACTTTTACATTACATAAATCGAACACCTAATTTTAAGTTAAAATAATTAGAATAACTGCTTTCTTTCAGAATTATATTCTGATCAGCGCGATGATATTTTGGCCATAGCTAACATTGCAGTTGAAGCTGTTAACCCTTTGTACTCGAGAAGTGAATCGTAGCCATCCAATAATACTAACTTCAAAGATTTCAAACGTAAAAATTTAATAAGACCCACTCATATTGAATTTATTTGGTTTAGTTAAGGAATATACTTAAATTTACTTATACGACTATTTAACCCTTTGAGTTGTGTTGGACTGGGTTAATGCGGAGCACTCTTTAAACTAAATTTATTATCTACTAACTTATTTAAAATTGCTGTTAAATTCTATTTTTATAAGTTATTCTACGGTTTACACTCTATCACGGTCTCGAACAATCTCTGCGACCCGAATTGTCTCTGCAACGTTCGTGCTTTCTTTTGTTTTTCCTCTCTTAACCCTTTAACTGTTTATGTCGAGTATACTCGTCAGAACGAAACGAAAATTTTTCGCATAATGTCGAGTACACTCATCGTAAAGATAAACAAAATTACATTCAAATTATTATTCAACGAATCAACTATAATTTTTTTTCCTGAAGAAGGGCAAATAAAGATCTTTTAAAAAATAGATATTTTAGAATATTCGTTGGTCTGGCAATTTTATTTATTTTAATTCACAATAGCTTGTATTAATCTGAAATAACAAACTCTGTGGGAAGTACCATTTCAAAACGGTTTTTTTTCAAATGAACAGACATTTTTTATGCATTTCTTAGTTGATTGTGTAGTGTGAAATAAACAAAATCTGTGGGAAGTACCGTTACAAAACGGTTTTCGTAAATAAAAAAGCATTTCGTATGCATTTCTAAGTTGATTGTGCGGTGTGATAGTTCAGAGAACTAAAGTTATAATACCATATCTTTATATGGTATATTTTTTATCAATAAAATAAATTTTGCTTGTTAACAACGAATAAAAATATATATATTCCAAAAAATCAACACGTAGAGTTTGTTTTTTTGTCATAATCGCTTAATTTTACAGGCAGAAAAATTTTACTGTTTTCGTCGAGTATACGAGGATGGTCCCAGAAGTATCCGACCCGACATAGAAAACACAAAAATTTTTGAAAAAAATGTACTTATTTTTCAACATTATCTCCTTTCAGCTCTATACATATCACATACGAGGGTGGTCCCAGAAGTACCCAACTCGACATAGAAAACACAAAAATTTTTGAAAAAAATGTATTTATTTTTCAACATAATCTCCTTTCAGCTCTATACACTTTTTCCAGCGATGTTCAATAAGTTCGATACCCTTTTTATAATAAGAACTGTCTTGCTCTTCAAAATAACCGTTAACTGCCGACATCACTTCTTCATCATTGGAAAATCTTTGACCACTGAGCCATTTTTTCAAGTTTGGGAACAGAAAATAATCCGAGGGGGCTAAATCTGGCGAACAGGGTGCATGAGGTAGCAATTGAAACTTTAATTCATTAATTTTAGCCATTGCAACAACGATGACCAATTTTCTCCATTTTCACAAATTCACTGCAAACGTTTACTATTGATGGCTGCCAAACAAAAACTAAACAACGTAACGTCTTCAAACTTGAAACATATGCTTTATAGATTCTGTACTTTCTAATACAGTGATATTTTTTAAACAACTACCCCCCTCTCTAGGTCAGGCCGGGTACTTATGGGACCACCCTCGTACTTAGTTTTGCTGGAAAATAATTAAGCAGGCAAGAAAAGCTTTTCGAAACGAAATTAAACAGCTAAAGGGTTAAAGCCGCATTCTCATACCCAAGCTTTATTCACTTTGTGTTTCACCCTACCAGTTTGAAAATTTGCAAAATTATCATTTGGTGATTGATAGTCATCTTTCGAGTGCAAAGGGTTAATAAACCAGTCGATGTTCAAAGCGGCTATCAAACTCAGTTGATAGTATCGAGCCATTGGCCTGGTAGGTTGGAACTATCGAAATTACAAGGAATTGCTGTTGGAGCGATTCGAATCATTGGGGGAAACGTTTGAGGGGTATCAACGAGACGGGATTAAATTCCCGTTGGCGTGGCCATCCTAATTTCACAGCGTCGGCAGTGTGGCGACGTTTTCTCTCCTTTCCTCTGGCGAGCATCACGGTACGTGATTTTCCCCTCTGTGGACGGCCGCCGCCGGAAGTTGCTACAAAAGCCGGACGGACGGACAGTGCCAAGTCGTGGCGAAATGTCGCGGGAGAACGAATTGCCAGGAAATACGTGTTTTTGAACTGTTCGTCGTCCAAACACTGTACAGAGCTTTTAACGCTGAAACCTTCATGGATGAATCGAGAGCAAGAGGCTATGTTTCGAATAGTAATCATTGATTCGCCGTCGCTTAAGAGGTCATGCTCGGTTAGAAGTTAACGAAAACGGTTTTCTTTGGGAATTGTTTTCTCAAAATTCTTAAGACCTTTTTTCAGCCAATGTTCTTTTATCTGTAAGAGTAGACTTTGTACTATTAATTATATTTTTATTTATTTAAAAATATGCAAAAATATGTTAAATTATGGCAGTTTCTTTGAGAACTTTCCAAAAAACGTACCTAGTTTGTGGTGACCAGCTCACTAGGCTCGCGGTTATCCGAAATTTCTTTAATTGATAATCTAAACTTGTACGATGGATTTTTCGAAATTTTGATTTTTGATAAGATGGTAGATGTTTAAACTGAATATTTTGATTTTTGGCGTAAAATCGCTTGGTTTTTAGGCTATAAAAATAAAAATACCCAACCAAAAAGTCCTCCATTTAAGAACAAGTTTTTTGTATGCAAAAAAGGCTGCAAAATTTTGTCCAAATCGATACAGTAGTTTTCGATATATTCTGACCACCGGTGTTGCAAATGCTGTTTCGAGAAAAACGCGTTTAAAGTTTTAACTTGTTCGTTCCTAATTTTTATCTTTTTGCGCATATGGTGTTATCATTTCCAGGCCCATATCGCTAATTATGGTATCGACGTTCTCCTGGTAATAAACTAAATTACATGCCAAACTGAAAATTTCATGATCCTCAAAAATATTAAGTTATATTCCTCCGTATCGTAAACATAAGAAGTTCTTAAAGTCCTGACATCTAAATATTAAAACGACCATATTTCCATCATATTTCATCCGATTACAATCAAAGTTTCAGAAAATATTCTCGAGATGTGATATTTTCAAAAATAATCAAAACCCAAAAATCGATTTTTTCAAGATTCCTTGCTAAGCATAACCTCTTAACCTATATACATACGTTTCATTAATTGTAATCGATCAGGTGGCATGCTTGAGAATTGTAATCAATTTTATTTATAGCAGATGCAGGGAATTCGAACTACTGTATTTAGTAATTTTTGGCTTAATCTATGTTAGTACCTAAGGTTCTCATAACACTAGTCTATAAAATGTGATTTATATTTTCGTAAAGCAAGGTAATTTCTAATAGAATTTCTTGCGCTAAATTCATTTCTGTCAAGTAAGGATTTTGAGTAATACTCAATTTAATATTCAATAATTCGTTTAAGTTCATGTAGGTATCTACAAAGTGTAGAATATTATTTAATATGCGTTATTTATTGGTTTTATAAAACATTTGGCTTTGCGAGTAGAGTAGAAAAAATAGTTTAAACTGAAATAGAATATATAAAAGAGACATACGATACGTTTGAAGGAAGTCGGCCATTGCGTTGCGATGCGTTGTTTTGGCGAGTTTCAGATATTCAAAGCGGAAGTAGATAAAAACTATACGTAATAAAAAACAAAACGAGTTTCAGATTTGTATTCAGCAAGAAGCAATGCATAAGAATTAGTGTAAAGATATTTGTAAAGAGATTCTGTTTGCCAGAATCGTTAACATAATAACCATAAAATCAGTATTTTTTAGTAATTCAAAGCAGAATTATACAAAAACTATATAGGTAATAGGGAAAAAACGAGTTTCTGATTTGGATTCAGAGATAAGAAATATACAAGGATCAGTGTAAATATTTTTTAGAATAAAAATCGTGTCTACAAGTGTATATCGTTATTCAGTAGCTTGATTCTTTCGATGATCACTTGTGTTATAAATGTTATTCAACAATACCAATAGTCAAGAATGCTAATTGCTCTTGAGATTAATTTGATTTAATTTGTGTATAGGCTTACGTTCATCAAAGGAACCTTACAAATTCATTAATGTTGTTTCCATAAAATTATAAAAATACTGTAAAGAATAACAGAAGTTAATTTACATAAAACAATATATAATATCGGTGTAAAACTCATTTAAGACAAATATTTAAATATTTATTATAAAAAGTTTACTAAATATTATTCCTTGATAAAGGTTATAAATATTAATGGTTACTGTTGTTAAATAATTAATGTTATTTAAAATTAATGATAATATTCAGTAATTATAATAAAATCATAACACTATGGAGACACTGTCCAATAATCTACGATATTTGTTAATCTAGTATTACAAGTGACTATCAGAATTATAGTACAGTATTAAGGCCTACATTAAAAGTAACATACTAAACATTACTGCAGATACCTAATTATTATAAAACCATAAAATTATGGAGTCACTGTCCAATAATCTACGATATTTGTTAATCCAGTATTTCAAGTGACTATCAGAATTATATTACAGTACTAAGGCCTACATTAAAAGTAACATACTAAACATTACTGCAGATACCTAATTATAATAAAATCATAACACTATGGAGACACTGTCCAATAATCTACGATATTTGTTAATCTAGTATTACAAGTGACTATCAGAATTATAGTACAGTATTAAGGCCTACATTAAAAGTAACATACTAAACATTACTGCAGATACCTAATTATTATAAAACCATAAAATTATGGAGTCACTGTCCAATAATCTACGATATTTGTTAATCCAGTATTTCAAGTGACTATCAGAATTATATTACAGTACTAAGGCCTACATTAAAAGTAACATACTAAACATTACTGCAGATACCTAATTCAGTCAGATTTGTTGATAGATTCTAAGGATTGGTAGAAAATGACTTGGATTTTTAAAGGTTCCCTGAGAAATAGCTGTAACAGGGGAAGGATACGTCAAACTGAGAGTGTGATGACGGCGGGTTTATAGGGCACGGGGGAGACATTGTTTTCAAGTATGGCGACCCGTCATTGTAGGTACAGGTGATGTATTTGTAAGAGAAAATGAAAAATATTTGTACGTGTGAGTAATTCCAACGATGTGTATAGTACGCGTTACACATATGTATGTACTTCAGTTTCCAGTTTTTTATAGTAAACATTATTTAACAATTCTTATACGTGGTATTGTTGAAACAGTTTAAGTCTATAGTATAGAACAAATACTTTTTATACTGCATTCTGTTTTAAAAACAAATCTGAGTTATGGTGTACAAATTAATTCGGTGCCTTTACATTTAACGCTTTATAACTTCCATTCAAATTAAAATACCTTTTCTGCCCTATAGTGATTTGAATGTTACAGTATTATGCTCTAAGGAACATTAAAACAATCATGACAACCCGTAATAATTTCACCTAATAACAGTAAACAATTTAAAACGGTATAATTAGTTACACTCGGTTGTGTTAATTTTCCTAGAAATTATTTTTATAATGAAATTACATGTACTTAAATTTATGGAAAGGCGGATAAGGGTGTTTGACTTTGTTAGCAATTTTTAATGAACTGAAACATATATAAAAGTTAAACTATTTCAACAAAGAGAGAAGTTTAAGTATCAACCACTTTATTTTTATTAACAATATTCCTAATCTATAAAATATAGTCTTCTGATTATCAATACTTTAATGCGTAATTAGAAGAAACATTATTTCGTTTGGGTTCAACAGCCTTGAGTTAATTTTGTTATAAAAATTCCAACCTCAGTTTCTGGTCAATACGATAAGTGTTAAAATTATGAAAATGTATTGCAAATTAATACTAAAACTGTTATAATAATATTAATGTCGTAAATGTCGATTCCTGTTAGCAGAAATTTATTAGATGAAAAGAAAATTACTTTATCATATCATAATTAAATGCTGAATGAATTAACTTTTAAAGCGTGTCAGTACAGTGTCGACAGCAGTCTGCAAAAAAGAAGACCGACGACATTCCCACCGAATGCATTCAGTCGAGTGTCAGCTGAGTGCACGTGTACTCGTCAAATTTCCAAACCCGATTTTCTGGAAAAAGAAGCTCCAAACGGAAGTATTCGTTCTCCTGTTTTTTTTTTTTTTTTTTTTACTTATTATTGTTCGTAAAATAATATTAGGTTGGGGAAAAAGAAATCCATTATTTTTTCGCTAGATTTTTTTTCTTATAGTCCGGACCTAGCACCAAGCAATTACTATCTATTTTTATCGTTGCAAAATTTTCTTAGTGATAGAAAATTGGCATTAAGACAAAATTGTGAAAATCGCTTAGTTGAATTTATGGGCCAATAGGGACCAGGGCTTTTATAAGGGAGGCATTATGAAATTACCATTAAAATGGCAACAAATTACAAAACAAAACGGTACACATTTAACCAAATCAGATAATCCAAACCATGTTAAATAAAGTCTTTTAATAAACGTAAAAATAATGGATTTCTTTTTCCCAAACCTAATATTTACTGTTCTATTGCACCGTCTTTCTGAGACACCTGATGTAAATCTACAATGAACTTTCTAATTGACATTTGTTTTCCTTTCTTTCTTCTTCTGAAACTTATGAAGAAATTAAATTCTAATCTCTTGACTTTTGGATCTTCTTATGCATATTAGAATTTTAGAAAATGGAAATATTGTTTAAAAGTAAGGATATAATATATTAAATATTATATTGCATGCAATACACACTAACTAAAGAATACTACTACATTTCTTCAATTTTTTCGTAAAAGGACTTCGTTATTAATGAATGAAGCAAAATACAGGGTCAAATATTAATTCGTGTACCTGTTCACAAAGACCAATTCTTTTTAACACATACATTCATTTCTCTTCTTAACCTTTTGTTTCCTGAATAACGCGATTTTTATCGTTCACTATCATTTTTACTTTAGATACTTCAAAATTATTTAAATATAAACTTAAATATCGTAAGACTAAATATTCGATCGTATTATCCCGTGGATAACGATTATAATAGAAATAACTTCAAAATTGCAAGAACAGACTCCGCTAGTAATATATAAATGCAAATATTTCGTGCATATTTCAAGAAACTTCCTATTCGCGCACCTAAAAGATATTGTCCCCAAGTGCTGGTGTCATCTTAAAGTACTTTTAATCCTTTGCGCTCGAAAGACGAGTCTCGATCTTCAAAGATTTCCTTCGAGAATTGTACTATGTGATACAATGAATATAAACGTTGGAAAAAAAAAATACAGTTCGTGATATACCTTCCCAAATCTGGTAAAAATCAGATGTTTTTGCATATCTATCTTTGAATATATCTAACAACTGATACGATAGACTATTTTTCTGACAGATTTAAATTTGTCAATCAAATACTATAAGAAACTACTTTTCCCTCTCAAAAATCAAAACCTTTTTAACTCTTCTTTATATCTACGCTATTATTTTGTCTATGATATTTTAGTCGTCCTTTTAAGTTAGATGGTAAAGGTAACAACATTCTTTTACCCTTCAAAGAGCCTCTTATTCCAGAACTGTAATATCACCATTTCATTCATGAAAACTGAAAAATTCTACATACGTCATCTTAAAATTAAAGATAACCCATATGTGCTATCTTTTTGTCCGGAAGTGTATGAACGAGAATATAACCGAAAAGTATCCTATTACATTTCAGTATTGCGATACACAACATGACCATACTAAATTCGTTCTTGATATTGGTGTTCTCTTATCATCTAACCTCTCTTTTAACCCTAGGTAACTGAACATTCGTCAAATAGACTACTAGACTACTAGAATTCGAGATCTGCTAAGATTGCAACGCTAATTTTTACCACTTTTCTATCATTTCATTAAAATATTATAATATTTTCTTTAAGTTATGCTAATTTGTTTGAAATAAATAAGAGAAATATAAAAATATACATGTTTTTAATTCGTAGTCTATGAGTTAAATGATTAGTTACAGAGTAACACTAATTTAAGTTTAGTTATCTGGGGTTAATGGGCATATTCAACCCATAGTCAACAAAGCACATAAAGCTCTTGATTTTACCTTCAGAAACAGCAGACAATTTAAGAAACCCAACACAATCGTGTACCTCTTTAACATGCTTGTTCGTCCTATCCCCGAACATGGGTCTATAATCTGATCAGCTCAAACAGCCAAACACAAATACCTGATTGAAAAAAACCCAACATGTTCTTCTACGTTATTTAGGTTTTAAAACAGGGAAACTGTTGACACGTACTGACCATGATTATAGCAAACTATTGAGTAGATTCAACTTGCTGACCCTCGAGGATAGGTGAACTATATTTGACTTTAGCTTTCTGCACAAAATGATAAAAGACGAAATTTCCTGCTGTAAAATTACAGCCCTTATAAAATTTTAACATTCCATCTAGACACTCCAAATATCCAGTTCTCTTCAGAATTCCAATGTATAGATACGTCCCACTAAACCCAATAAACAGAATTTGTAACTTAGCAAATAATTATTCCACGAAGGTTGATTTTTTCTCATTTAAAACAAACTTAATTAAAATGCTCAAGACCACCCAGGATACCGTTCCCTTAATTTATGATTGTCTACGTTTCGTGTATATACTTTCTCATTAGAGAGCTTCTTTGTAATCCTGTAAAAGCTTTGTTTTTTTTTACTTTTATCTTCCTCTCTTTACTAGTGTATACATGTATATATAAAGGGCTATGTCCGTCAAATACTAAATAATTAAATAAATAACTGTTGCATAAAATGCAACTAGAATACGGAGGGTTAAAAGTGCGTTAAAATCGTGAACAGGAGAAGGCGAATAGTTTTTCGACGTCTCGCCGAGCTTTGGCGGGCAGGGGCGGCAGAAAGGCAATCGAAGGAGAAGAAGAAAACCGCAGAGCCCACGGCAATGCGCATGGGAGCTGGCGCGGACAGCTGGACGAATTGCGAGTGTGTTGCGGCGCGGTGTAGCCGGTTATCACGGTCGGAAGGTCACCCAGTGATAAACGAAGCCCGTTTGTCTGCGCCCCGGATGTAAGAAAATGAAGTTTCCTTCCCGTAAGCATCGCCGCCGCTTTGTTTCACCGCAGTTTAGGTCTATCCGCCGGTAAATTACCCCGGCCAAAAGCGTGTGCGCGCGGAGGAAAATTGGTTACCACGACCGCCGCGCGTGATTTATCCGGCATCGTTACACCCGATAGCAGCAGGCCATCGGAACGGAATTGATATCAGTCTCCTGTAAACTGTGCGCCCTCGCGATTTCGCCCCGGCTCCGCTCGATCTTCGTGCCGCTCGGCCCCGTGTCGCGCGTCGTTTCGATCGGATCGGTCGTCGCAGCCGCAGCCAAATTATCAATTTCGTGGGGTAAGATCGATATCGCCAGGCAGAATTGGAATGGTGGCACGGTGACGTACTATCTCGTCGGTGTCGGGGTTCGAAGCGGGCAGGCAGAGCAATTCGTTAGCCGGCGCGCGGTGGTTGGCTTCTGGCAGCGGACGAAAAAGAGGAGCGGTATGGAGAAGCGAGAAATTATGTAAATTACTGGCAGGATTTGACGCGACCGGTCGTACAGTAAGCGGCGACGACGACGACGACGATGGCGCTATGCAGCAGGCAGAAAGAAAAGAAGCGACCGGAGAAACGACCGGGGAGCCGGGTTAGAAGGGGCGAAAGGGAGGGCCAGCGTCGGAGGGTTGTTTTTGCGCGGCGGCTTATTCGGCGCGAAACTCTGACGCCACCTTCGTCGCGAGCCGTGAATTATCGAGCCACCAAGCAGGATTCCAAGGTCGAAACGCGTTAAATCTTAAGCTCCCTTAATTCCACTCGGAGACGCGGAAGCGTCCCGACTGCGGCGCGGCTGCAGACGCCGGACTATGCAAATTCTTGCCCGAAAATTGTCCTCGACCGACAGTCGTTGCTTCGCTGGACGAGATGAAATTCTAATTTAACGGGCATACGGATCTATGAATCCTTGGATTGCGATTAGTTGATCATTTCGAAACGTCGTTTAAGAACGACGCGGCTGATGAATTTCCGTTCGATTGGCGCACACAGGTTCCCGGAAGACATAAAGCATTGGGAAATTGTAACTATAATCAATATTGTAGTATCGTAGTTTTAACCCTTTCGCTACGGCACACAGTGGGCCAAATCACTATTTTAGCTAATAATAATTCGTACTTATCAAAATTAACTTCCATATCATCAAAATGGATTATATAAATGATAGTATTAGTGTTACTTGGTATAGGTAACTTGATATATGGTGTATAGGTAAAAAAGTATCTATGTATTTATAATAATAATGTATTAGTAATGTATTATATTTTTCAATCAAGATATTATTATTGTTATTACGCATAATTTCATTCAGTATCTGAATCCTGGTCAGTATCATTGGTTAATGAATCCTGCTCCCCTTTTGGTAATTGTGAATCCGACAATAAATTAATCACTTCTTTGTCAAGTGCCTCTTCTTGTTTCCAAATTAACGTGGTACTTCTTGACAAGGAAGATATGACTGGATCTGATGAAAAAAATTGTAGCTCGTGTCGCTTGAGAAATATATTTCCAAGGATCGATCACATTCTTTCCACTTAGAAGCAAAATTGCTGTTTACATTATTCACAATTTTCTTGACGTGTAGATAGGTTGTGTTCTTTTCGTCTTCCGATAACATTAAATTATTCATAATATAATTCTAAACTGCAGAGTTTTTACTATTTATGTCATCACCCTTACGCCAAATGTCGAAAAGCTTCTTCCTTGATACGGACGTTGTATCTAAAAAAATGTTGTACATTAATTGTTGGCAGACATATGCAGCTGTTTTTCATCAGAATCGAACTAAGATAGATTAAAGAAATGGACAAAACAGAGATTGTAATGAGCGCGTTGCAGCGTCGGCAGTGTTAGCGACGATTAAACAACGCGTATAACTAGAGCGCTAGAGTGGACTGTATCTAAATGAATGATTGCGACTTCGGACGTACTAGGCTTTATTTTTGGTGTAAACCGTTTCAAAGTTGTGACGAGAGTGTCTCTTCGAAGACACTTCATATTTTACAAAAACTCGGAGTGGGCGTACAATATTTGGCTATAGGTGAGGGAAAACGATCTACTAATTTCTTATTGGCTAGTTATGTTCGAGTGGAAGTGGTAAGATCTGTGACGTTGAAGGGTTTTCCCAAAAGACCATAGCGAGTAATAAACCTAAGGAGTACCATGACATGAATGGAAACTGCAAACAAAGACTCTAACGGCTAAAGTTAAGGGTTCTGACACCAAATGTGACTGACCATAAACCAAGGAAAAAACGGGCTATAATGTAATGACTCCTTGGGTCCTATTTCTGCTACGACTAGCGAACTATGGGTTGTAAAAACGGCAAAGGTTTTCTATAGAAACTAAAAAATATGTTAAGCTATTGTAATATTAAAAACTAGACTTATCCTCTTATTTTATGTGCTTTTCAAGACCTAACAGAGATCAAATCAAATACACGCAAATATTGGGACTGCAGGACCTCTTTCTAAAGTTTTACTGTGATCATCGGATTAAGTTTAACCCTTTGCGGTCCTATGTCGAACGTTACTCAACACAGCGCACAGTGAGGTATTTGCCTCGAAAAATTGTACAAAACTCTTTCCATATTCAATCAATCTTTAATCTGACATTTTTCAAATTGGATAAAACAAAGATGATTTTAAAGTTAACCCTTTGCAGTTCTATGTTCAACGTGTCTCGACACATCTTCGACATAGGAGCTGCTGAAACGAAATTGCGAATGCAGCGCGGATCGCAAAGGATTAATGAAGAAGAATTTATAGTATTAATTAAAGCACTGGAAAAAATTTTATACTGAAATCAAATAAAATAAGCACTTACTTTTTAGAACTCTTTCCACCAAACTAGTGTTTTAACGAACAACACAAAAATACGATGTATACACTAGAACGCACAAGGTGGTACTGCTTTACGAAAGGACTAATATTTGCAAGCTCGTGGCAAATACGGATAACACCGTACGCTTAGATACTGTTTTATGATATGTAGGTAGTTTATATTATAAAATATATCGCTTCGAAATAGTAGTAGTTTGTTCGTATAATTCTCGTAAATAAAATAAAAAATACAACATAAAGTTTCTAATAAAACTTAGTATAAGCTTGTAAGGAAATTCGCCTTCCTGACATAGCTGATATAAAAAATTCAAAAATTATTCAAAAAATGTATTTTAGGACATGCTTATTTTAATACAAAATAAAATAGAGAATTATTTCGTTTAAACAATGAAATGAAGTAATTTGAAAAAAGCAACTGCTACTTCAAATAAATTGATAGAGGAGGTGCAGAATATTTGAAATACCAGTTCGTTTAAGATGAATAAAAAATTACGATAGAGGATGGGAACAAATAAAACTGCATAATATCATAGAGAAACCCGTGAACTTTTATATTTCAGTCTCTCAGTGGTTAATGAAAAGTAAAGAGTACTTGAAACTTTGGTTTTATTGAAAAATGGTGTAAAGTGACGATTTTGATACAGTGCAAGTAATTTAGAACAGCACTATTTCAGTCTACATTCGTACCTCTATCAAATTAAAAAACAGATACATAATAAAATTATTTTTTCTTATGATCTAATCAGACACAAAAATCATAGCTCAGAAATATTCATCTTCGGTAAATATCAATTTTAACCCTTTCGCTACAGCAGTGCACTCCGTCCGAGTGATACCGTTGTACGGAGCACTGCGCCGAAAGGTGTGCACGTTGGTTTCGTTAAACTGATGTTCGGACTTACATTTTTTGATGCAGCTTTGTCATTCTCCGGATCGTCTTTTTCTATAAGTGTTACACAACGACATATTTGGAGATTTTGCAATAATTATTATAGGAAATGTTCTATAAAATGTAGAACAGAAGATGGAATTCAGGTGTGAAAAATAAAAGTGAAGCGATTAAAACTTAATAACAATATATTTAAAACAATTTAATAAAACAACTTAAACGACTTTACAACTTAGCAACTTTAACACTCTTTCTACGTTCACAACCAAACCTTTCTTCTACGTTAGTCAAAAGCTTTCTGACTCGCGCTCGCATTTTCCCCGTCATATATTCTTCCAAACACTCGTTTCCTTTCATTCTAATTGTCAACCTTTCTCACTCTACGCATTCGGTCACGACCACCCAGAATTTCTCAGTCACACTGTTTTCCGAAGTTCTCATCTTTCATGCCTTAGAAACATTCGAGCCCAAACATTCTGCGTTCGCACGACAATCGCCCAACTCAAGTACTCTTCAGACTTTCCCAAACTCGCATCCGCTCGATCGCATTCCTACATTATAAATAAAAATATAATTTAGAGTAATTGATATGTGAAATTAAAATTTTCAATTTTGCTATTATTATAAACAAAAATACAATTTAGGATAGTTAGACATCGAATTATAATTCCTAGTAATTTAGTTCAGAATGGTAAATTCTAAAAGTCGGCACTCGTACACACAGGTCGTCGCGCGAATGTCGCCTATAGGCGACGCTCCTAGCGAAAGGGTTAAGGAGCAGGAAAGTGAAAGTGTGGGTCGATTAGACGAAAGCCAAGCCCATCCGTGAAAAAAACCGTTGGCGAAGAACATTTTACCGATGGGTCGGTAATGTTTAGTGAGCGCGGGGTGGGAAAAGGGAAGGCCTATAAGGGTATTCTCGAAAAAGGAAAAAATCAGTGTTGAATGGAAAACCGAGTTGTAGAATTGTACAAAGAATTGAGAATTAAACATAGAGTTGCGTGGTAGAATTGGGTCAGAAATTACTGTGTACTGTATACTTTTGCTATCAACCATATTAATAATAATAATTATTATTATAATAATCTTAAGAAACTTTTTCTACAATATGCATGGTTAATGCATTACTTTTATTCAATTTTATGCTAAATAGGGATGTTATAGTAACTGAAGTTTAAAACAGTGATTGCACCATTGGTGTTTGTAAGTAATTCGTGAATTGTTGAGGAAAGTGACCAAAATCGGACCCACAATTGGTTTTCTTTATGTAACTTTCTTAATGTTATCGTTAAAATTATGAACTAAACGGGAAAAGATTCTTTGATGAGTTATCTAAAAATCGCCCTTTACATAAATCATATAAAAAATTACAGTAAAGAGCATTTTCAAATTTACAAAGGAGTGTCAAAGATGGTAATTCAGATAAAGGGTTCCAAAGTCGGATTCCTTATTTCTGTCATACTAAGACTGCTTGATATGAATATTTTCTTATGGAGAAAATAAAAATAGACTTTGGATATGTAATAAAACGATATTTTACTACAAATATTTTTATAAATTTTCTTTACAAAAGTCGCAAACATGTTAATTTTCGCTTGCTCCTGCACAATCTACATAAGCCCAATCATTACATTGTAGGCACTTTCTTGTTGTTTGCCATTGTAACCTAAAAATCAACAATTACATTATATATCACATTATATTATATATACCGAATATTTTAATGTAATTAAATTATTTTAAAGTATTCCGACTTTGGAATGTGTAGGGTCCGATTTAGGAATGAGTAGGAATCCGATTTAGGGAATGAGGATTGTTTCAGAAACATCGTCATTTACGATAAATCTTTAAGAAACAGTTACAAAATTATATAGATTGTTGCTTATACTCTATTTGTACAAATTAGAAATAAAGAATTAATACTTACGAAATTGAAGATTTAATTATATTGAAGAGAAGACGCAATGAAAGCGTTTCACGTAACACAAAACTGAAAATCAACACGTCATCCATCCATAATGAGTAATAAATAAATTATTAAGTAATTATTATTTATTATATTATTATATTAATTACTTATATTATTAAGTAATTTAATTAAGTAACAATTAAGTAATAAATAAGTGGTTTCTGTGCTTTGTAATACTATTTTGAACTAGTTACGTGTTCATCTTTAGATTCCAGCACATATTAGAGAAAATAAATCCGGTGTCCAATTTAGGGGGAGGGGTCTGATTTTGGTTACTTTCCTAAATACGAATTATTTTTAACTAATATTTCATAATTTATGAGATCAAACATTACCAGATACATATTATTTATAATGTTACAAAATATCTATACTCCTTGAAATATTGCTGCTGTGAATAGTTATCGCTGATGGAAGTGACAAGGATCTTGCATCTCTCTGGTTGCTTAATTGCACAAATTTTTCACTATGTGTAATTATGTGATTTTGTAGAATCACTACATTGTACAGTTACAGCAATGTATCATAAATTGGAAATATGATAATCGCTTAATAAATAAAGAATTCTTAAAAAATGTATTGTGATTACAAAAAGGTTAAAGTTCAGATATTTTAGAAATATTTGGTTTCTGAAAAGTACCCCTAGATATTTTATTTTAAATGTACAAAACTTGAATATAGGCACTATATACAAACAATTTAGGTTACGTATGGTTTTAAATTAGGTGATTGCAAAAGTTCGTGCTCGATTTTGATAGATGGCAAAGCATGCACAGTTGATTGTTCAATTATTTATTTTATAATCATATTATTAACCGACAGTTATCTAAATGCTTCGTAATTCAACGTAACCTTAAAAACGAATACATTATTAATTAATAAATACTATTTTTTATCAAAATGTGTTGTATTTATTTTTAGTCAAATCGTAACGAACTTTTGCAATCACCCAATATATTATTTAAAAAAAGTGTGTGTAATTTATTAATTTTTTTTAATTACTTCAATGCATCTTATTGTTAGAATAGTATTTCCAAATTAGAAGTACTACAATTTGCGAATGTTTTTTTTAACGTGCTTCAAAAGTATTTGATAAAGTTAAGACTTGAGTATTGTGATAGTATAGACGATACAAGGGGTGATTACATATTCCAAAATAATAAAAAAGTATAGGAAGTATGCGAATAAATATAGGAGACATTGCAGTTTTGATACCTGCATTGTGATGACGACGGCGAGAAAAATGGGGTTGAAAGTTGAGGATCGAATTGAAGTAGCGTTGAATACGTATCGCGAAAGTAGGAACGGAAAAGTAGGAAGAAGGAAGCCTGGGGTAGGCCTCAGATTATAATTTTCTTCGGAGTTCCTTTATCCGCCTCCTCGATACGGCTTTTATCCGCTAGCGCAGCTTTCGTTTTGCTGCGAAATGAAATATCTCTTGGCAGGCTTCGGCAAATAACTGAAAGTACTTCGAATGATGCCAGAAAGCTTATGCTACATTGAGCGGAAAATTACAAATGGTCGAACCGGAGTTTCTGCAACTGGCAACGCCTCCTCTCTTTTCTTCGTGTAACAGACCTTCGAAATAAACTACTCTTACTCATCGTCGATGTAATTACTCCTTTCGATCGTTAACTCTTTTGATGATCGTGTATTTTTATCACTTGGATCGCTTATAATTTGTAAATAATCTATACATATAAAAAAACATGTCCTGACTGACTGACTGATTCATCAACTCAGAGTCTAAACTACTGAAGCTAGGAACATGAAATTTGGACACTGGATTCCTTTTATGACGTAAGCACCTATTAAGGAAGGAATTCACCCCTAAGGGGGTTTAATAGAGTTTGCACGGTTGTTTGAAAATCCATCGATTTTGAAGCAAGCACTATGAAAACTGGTATTTAGTTTTTTGGTTAAAAATAAAGAAATACGTGGCTCAACGGTTTTGGAAAATCAACCCCCGTGGGAGTAAAATAAGGAATGAAAGTTTGTTTGAAAATCCGTCGATTTTGAAACAAGCACTATGAAAACTGGTATTTAGCTTTTTGGTTAAAAATGAAGAAATACGTGTCTCAACGGTTTTGGAAAATCAATCCTGAAGGGGGTAAAATAAGAGATGAAAGTTTGTTTGAAAATCCGTCGGTTTTGAAGCAAGCACTATGAAAACTGGTATTTAGCTTTTTGGTTAAAAATAAAGAAATACGTGTCTCAACGGTTTTGGAAAGTCCGAAGGGGGTAAAATAAGAGATGAAAGTTTGTTCGGAAATCCGCCGATTTTGTAGCAAATTGTACTATACAAAAGTACTATAAAAAACACGGGCAATAGTTAGCTTTGTATAAATACATTGTAAACCTATAAAAAATAAATTTATAAATGTATACAAATTTATACATTACGTATATACATCTATTTGTTTATTTCAACTCCCATTAATTTTCTGTAATTTTCACTTCAGTATCTTCTTGCTTTGGTTTTGATAAGCTATTATTTTTATGTTTTTGCTTTTAGCCTCCGGTACACACCGATAGCGTCATCCCTTTTTTATTGGTTCTGTATCTTTTGGTATTTTAGTTCGTAGTGTCTTTCCAATTAAAGTTTCTAATCAATTACATAGTTTCATTCTTTCTTCTGTGATTGTTATTCTTTGGAGAAATGGAGAGCGTAAGGATCCTTACCGTCATCACGGCACGTAGTCAGTTATATTTCTCTTATACTTACTGATTTTTTACACATAACAACGGGGACTTTTTAATACTAAACTTAAATGTATTTACAACAATAAATAATTTTAAGAGAGCTTTTTATGAAAGGGAAATGATTCTAATTTAAGGTTTTTCAATTGGTGGGTTCGAGGACCCTTCTCCCTGCGGAGTTTTAGGGTTAACATATTTTTCGTGCACATTAGCATACTATTTGTAATTTTTATTACCTATTAGCAATTTTTTCGCGTATATCTTCTTTGCATATTTACGTTATAGAAACGTTTGAAGTATAATTGTAATTAATATGTGATAAATATAATTAAAAAGATGTGCAATGAAGTTTATACAATAAAATACACGTATCATATACTGAAAGCGAATCGGGAGCGTTTAACATTAGGACTTAAATTTGTAAATTTTAAGCAAAACATTTATTATAAGTGTTCGATAAGACTTAGAAAATACAGTATAAATTAGTGTTTCCTATAAAATAAATGATTAAGGAAGCGGTGATTCAGCTTTCGTGATTATAATATATCTAAATATTTCTTTGTCTTAAGTTCATTAAATATTCCATAAATTAAAGACGAAAATGTATACATATATGCTGTAATTTTTTAATCTATCCACAGTATTTGCTGAAAATCAATCAATAAGTTTATAATCACGGCATCTATGATGGTCCTGTCATATTAGGACTGTCGTATGACATTCTTTTCATAGATTGTATGTAATCAGGTCGTGTTCTATTACTTACTATCGTTTTTAGTTACCGTGTCTTGTATTACGTTTACAATGGCTTCAAAAAGTATTCGTACACTATGTCATAAATAAATTCGTTTAACCCTGAAATTCTGAGTCTGACAGAAGTATTTGATAAAACTGTGTGGGTATGTAGATCGCAATAGTATACGTATCAATTAATCTCGTATTTTCATCTAAATACCATTTTAAATGGGTGAAACCAGCATTGAAATTTCTCTCATTTTTTAAAGCTAATTTTGTAATGGTACTTGCTGAAAGAAAACCTTTCAAATAGAAAATGTTTAATTTTTAATACTCTATCGCCCTGTCATAAAAAAAGAACACAGAAAAGTTTGTATTCAAAGCGCGAAAAATTGCTGAAACTCTGAGATTTGTTATCAGCCCCTTTAAAAGATATTTTGCCGCCAAAACAAAATTGCTCCATACAGGACACACCATACTCTGTACACACATAAAATTTCATTGAAATCAGAATTTCAGAAGTAGATAAATTTCCTTATAATACAGTATACGAATACTTTTTGTATCCACTGTATGTATTAAATAGAATTGTGTACTTTATTATTGGAATTAGCACTGCCCTTTTAGCTTTATATTCCATCGGTATTAATTCTAATCTCTCCCATAAATATCCCTAATTTTACGCTTGTAATTTTTGCAACTAAGAACGATAAAAGAACGGAAAGGAAAAAATCTAGGCCAAACGGTTAAAAATTTGAATTACCTTAGATTTCTTTCGACTCTCTTAACGCAACGTTCGAACGCTTAATCTTTGAAGCCTGTCCGGTTGTTATGTCGCCAGCAAATCACGAGGTGCGGCGAAACTCGGTGAGAAATTTTAACGGGCGGTCGAACAGAATTACAACAGTGATGCTTTCGGCCCGGAATAATTAGAGGCAAAATTTAGGAGCAGCGCGGAACGAACGTGGCCCAGCTTAACTTGTCAGCGCTCGCGGTCGTTTCGTTTGCATTTCAAAATTTTCGCAATCCCACGTTCTGGACGTAGCCGGTGTTCCCCTGGACACGAAACTCGTTTAGGTCCATCAACGTGTCAAGTGAACGCGGCACCGATCGGGAATAAAATACCGGGCACGGTTGTTTACAGTGGAATTTGCATTGTAAAAGGAAAACGGTCGGCCGATCTCCCCACGTCGCATGGAAACGTCTCGTGCGAGCGGTCGAAGGTCGTCGGTGGCACAACGTGTGCCCTCCTGTGCATAATTCAGGTTTCTGGTCCCTCGACCAACCCCCATAACCCCTTCCACCTCCCTCTTCGCGTTCCCTGTCCCTTTTCCCGCCCTGACGGCGACTCTGCAGCCTGGTAGATAAACTCCGGCCAGTATTTTATTAGCTAGTTGACTTACGCCGTTGAAAGTAATTTATGTTTTGAATATGCTAAAACTCCTCTCATAAATATGAAACAAGCGTCATAGCTAACTCCGCGAAGATAACGAATTTTACAAACGGTCTCTGCCCCCCTGTCCCTGGTCGCCCGCGGATACCCACACGCTTTTTTCTTCGACTTTGTCCATTTGTTCTTCCGTTATCCCGGAGTGTCGGCTACCCCGACAAATAAATTCCGCCAGCCGAACGAGCCCCGCAATTATTCATGCTCGAAGTCGATTACGCGTTCACCGTGAACTTTTCCCGACGTTTATCCGGTGTTACGTTTTGAAATCCGAACGCATTGATATATTGTGATTCATTTCTGTGGCGGTTGTGTAATCTTGAAGGAATTCCGCTCCGTAGGTCTGCAATAACGCGTTGCGTCGAGAAGGGAGGTATAGAGGTTTAGGGAATCGGGGGAGTAAAATTGTGGGATGGCTTGTTAGATTCATTAGTGTCCATTGACGAGAATTTCAATACAGTAGAACCTACCGTATATGAACTAATATAGGGAGACAAAAGCGATCGGATAAAAGAATTTTCGAGTAACAGAACAATTACTTTTTCTTGTACTAAACTTTATCTACTTGAATGCACATTAACCCTTTGACTACTATGGGCGCGTATATGCGTCTAACGAAACTTACTCGCGTGGATTATGGACGCGTATATGCGTCTCTGACGAAAGTTACTCGCGTGGATTATGGACGCGTATATGAGTTTGTTAATTTTTCCTCGCTCACATTCATAGCAATGCAATTGCTAATAGAGCGCCATCCACGTGGAGCACTTCGACCGGGAGTATTTAGCAGTCAAAGGCTTAAGAAAGTTAATAGTTAATTTAAATATTTATGTATCCTATATTTCTTTTATTGTTAAGTTGTACAACTTTTTAAGATAAAGAATTATTGTCAGATGACACGCTGCTGCACTGTTTAGATAATAGAATAATTTGTGTACGGTAATATGATTCTGACGAAAGCTACTCGTGTAAACTATGGGCGCATATATGCGTCTCTAACGAAAGATACTCACATGGATTATGGACGCGTATATACGTCTCTGACGAAAGTTACTCGTGTGGATTATGGACGCGTATATAAGTTTGTCAATTTTTCCTCGGTCCCATTCAGAGCAACGCAATTGCTAATAGAGCGCCATCCACGTGGAGCACTTCGACCGGGAGTATTTAGCAGTCAAAGGCTTAAGAAAGTTAATAGTTAATTTAAATATTTATGTATCCTATATTTCTCTTATTGTTAAGTTCTACAATTTTTTAAGACAAAGAATTATTGTTAAATGACACGCTGTTGCACTGTTTAGATAATAGAATAAGTTGGGTATGGTATTCAGAAATGGGTATTCGTATAAGAGAGGTTCTACTGTGTTTATATTGTAATGATGACGATGAGAAGAATGGAGTTGAAAGCTGAGAATCGAATTGAAGTAGCGTTAAATATGTTTTATCATGAAACGGCATGCAAAATTCACTATTGTTTACTAATGAATTAATATACTAAGTGTTTATTATGTAATAGACTTCTGTATTGAAATAACAAGAACTTGAACTTGTGCACTTTCAACCATAAGTATCATCACTTAAAACTTGATAACCGATTCAAATTTTTACTAACCTTATAATACCACACTAGCAGATTAGGATACGTACTTTTGCCATTTATATAACGAATTTATCGTATTTGAGTGATTAAAAGTGTATACTTGTTTGTAGCGATATTGTTCATAATATAGAGGGTGTGATACATCTTAAGTTCAATCTAAAAAGAAAAGGTTTGCTACAGTTGCACGAATTTCCCTATATAAATATAAATAACAAAATTTCAGGTATCATTTACAAAGATTAATTTAAATCCAGTAATGATTGTCAGTTAATTACTCATCCTCAAATGCATTAAAAAGAAATCAGAAGTATTGCTGAATTCAGGTATTCAAACACACATACAGTTAATTCTAAGAATGAATAACTTAGCACTTAGCCAACCGAACGGAGAGGTTTCCCATTTCTTCTGTAACAAGGGCGCTGTCATTGATTCTACTTATTTTTGTTATTAGTTAGTCTTGAACTAGTGTTGTTCACAGTTCGTCAAATGCATTTTCTGCTTTTCCAAAGTACAATTTTTAAACAATTCTTAATACACGATGGAGAGTGTTCGGTTAGGTGTGGCATCGTGCGGTTAGCTAAATGTTAATAGGTTCCCAGTCAGTGGAGTGTTAAAAAGAATTTTCTTCAATTCTAAACAACATCATTTCCTCGGTATTCTTATCTACGGAACGGGAGAAGGAATTCTGCGCCATGGTGAAAGCACGACCTCGAAGGACGAACGTAACAATTTTTCTTAGAATCGATGCTCCTTCCTGACCGGCGACGTCAGAATACAATCGTTGACGAATGCAGGATATAGGTAATCGGATTAAATAAATTGATGGATGGATCCTGCGGTGGTTTCTAAATCCCAACGGTACGCTTCCGTGATGTACGCTGCAAAATAAATCCGTGAGATGGATTACGCTGTGTGTATGCGGCGGTCGTGCATGTGGAATTCGTGGTTTCCCGGTTCGCATTAATTCTTGGTCGAATTGTGTTTACGAACGTCTGCACGCGATGCCTCAAATTCTATTTATGCTAATTCGACCTAAAACACCGGGAAAATTATTTTTTAATCACCATTACCCTTCATCGTGTCGAGTTATTTGAAATTCATAAGCAGCTAAGCTTTTCGTACCGTTCGATTATTAACCCTTTGCACTCGAACATTCTTTTCATTCATATGACCAGTAACTCGAAGCAATTTCAGTGGAAAGATCGTATTCACGTATAAGTAAATGATATGCGCATTAAAAGAAAAGTCATTGTTGATTATGAATACAAATTGTAGTGATTTAGAGAGAGAGAGAGAGAGAGAGATTTCAAAAGGACGAATGGGTAATTAGATTGTTTGTAATGGAGCGAATGATAGGCTGAGTGAGGAAAGAATGGGAGGGAATGAGTGAGAGAGCGAGAGAGAGCGCGTGAACCGGTGTGACAAAAGGCGAAGGTAGTCAGTAGAGTAAGGTAGTCAGTAGAGTAAGGTAGTCAGTAGAGCAAGAGACGCGAATGGAGAGCGAAGGCGTTGCGAGCGGACAAGTGTAATGTGATTAATAAAACTATTTAATATCTAAAACTACAACAAAATGTTATAGCATATAAAAAAAACCAAGAGCGGAATATTCTATACACGATTTGTCTTTGTCCTTCTGTTATGAACTGAAAGTTATGTGCTTTGTCTCCATAGCGGAGCCCTCGAGTTTGAAGACAAATTTTAAATGGCTCCGCTCTGGAGCCCTCGGGTGCAAAGAGTTAACACAATGCGTACGGCGCTTTGCTCGCCAAAAATTGAATACAGTGCATACAAGCACCTTTTTCAATTTAAGTTCTTAAATGTTAATATATGTTGCTTTAGTGTGTAACAATAAACGTGGCAAATGTAGCAAACATAACAAACAGATCAAATTATTTGTAGTCGTGGATACGCACGTATAAGAAATTATTAAAACGAGATATCTCGTCTCCCGTACGCAATATGAAATGGTAACATAACTTTTAATTTATTTAATCCTTCATTTATTCTTATTCATTATAACAGTAATTATAATATTGTTATTATAATATGAATTCGAAAGGATTTTACAGAAAATGTCAGAGGACATACCAGAAAACAGAGTGGAGGTAGAAGACGAGTGACACCAAAGAATAGGACTAAACGTGTGTGGCTGTTGTGAAAGAGAAGTGAGAAGGTGTGTTTCGTTCGGGGCCTACCAGTGAACATTTCCACATACCGGTGGGGTTTATGTACTGAAATTTTTTTAATTTTGTTTGTCCAATAATTGCTGACCGATTCTTGAAATGCTTTCTTAATTTCATATCTAATTTTGGAAAGTACTTTCTTAAGTATGGCTATTAGTGGGTCGTTTGCTGGGATGTAGTTCTGTATTCGTGATAGTCTATTAACTTGTGTAATTATGTGACTTTTTTGTTTGCGTAGGTTTTTTATTGTTGGTGTTATGTATCTGTCTGTTGAGTTGAAGTTATTGTTCACTCGTGGTACTGCCTGGTCTATTGCATTCAGTATGTGTGCGTTTAGTGTTTCTATGTGATTTTCTATTTCGTTTATTGTGAGGTTTCTGTCATTTGGTATGTCTGTTTCGTCGTTTTCAATTAGATGGGTTTCATTTTTAATCCAGTCGGCTTTGTTGAAATTGTATTTTATGTTTGGGATTGATTCCTCAAACATAAAATCACCAGTCGAAGGAATGGATATGGTCATTAATGAGGCTCTATGGTCACTGTCGTGTTGGAATGATCCTAGAAGGTTGGGTGCCGGCGTGTCATGGAATTTGATTCTATTGTCCGCTATACAAAGGTCAATAAATGCCCCGCTTCTTGGGAGCAGGCCCCTGTCTTAGACACAGGGATAGGAAGGGACAGGTCAGAAACTCACATATAGAAACCGAGGCGAACTCGAGCACTTGCGAGAAAGGTAGTCGCTAAACCCCTCCTAGTGGCGAGGGCAGAAAGGTCGTTACACGTATATGCAAATATTTTCTTGACAGATTAGCATGAATGCCTGAAAAATCGGCGCGACCGTTACATTGAACAGCTTGTATATAAGTAATTAAGTACATTATGACTTCGTGCAATCCGGAATGTTGAAATAAAATTTGGTAATGTTAATTCCTAAACTGTATTTAGTAAGAAATAAACATATCTATCTATCTATCTATCTATAATATTGTAATCATCGATTTATTCAAACATGAGAATAAATTGCAAATATATTTGTTAAGAATAATACTGTCGAATTCATCTTGTATCCGTTATGTGATATAGAGGATTTTCTAAAAATGTACGCAACAAATTTTTTCGGTATACCTATATTTAATAGGTCATTCCATATAAAATGTATTTATATACAGGGTGTCTGCTACAAACATCGTGTAACTGAATAAGTGGTGATTCCTTATGAAAAAATAAGTCGAGAAATGACTGAAAATTTATAAACGGAACAATATCATTGCTAGTATTATACTTATCTCTAATATTAGTCTCTTTCATTGTGTGTATGATGACTTCATACTACGTAAAATTAATTATAATGTAAAACGTGTTCAAAATGTTCAACATGCATAATAATTTTGTTGAAAGAGTATAATTATATATAAAAAATTACTTTTTGTTTGGTTGTACAATGATTTTAAGAACACCTTATATATTATCGTGAATTGTTTCAGCTTATTTTTCTAAATAATAGTATAAAAATTGTGCTCAGCACACAATTCGACTTTCTCATTATTTATTTTATTTTTTATAAAATAGTTTGCTTAAGGTTCAGATCGTTATCTATATTTTTTCCATTTTTAGCGGATTCTTATTTGTTTTTATTCTCATTCTGTTTTCCCAGTCTGTTAACTTAACTTTCATTATCAGTTTGTTACTTTTTGCTTTCATTCCATTTATCGAGTCAATTTCCGCATCTACTTTTATCTGATCTCTTGGAAATTGTATTGTTTTACTTTCTATTTTGTTTCGTATTGTCAGTTCCCTGATACTTATATTGTCTCCCTTTTCTTTTATCCTTTCTTCTTCCTCTTTTAATTCAAGACTTCCTGTTCTTGCTTCCAGACTTGATTTTGCTACAGTCCATGTGGTTTCTTTCTCTTCTATTTCTCCTTTAATTATGCATATTTCTTTTATAGTTCCTTTAATTCTATATTTTCTTTCCTTATATCTTTTAATTCTTTCCTTATGTTTGTCATTTCACTTTATGAAATCTTCATTTTGAACATTAATTGTAGAGATATAGTTCCTAGTTATAAATTACAGTAATTAAAGGAAAAGTTTCAGAAGGCATAAACAGCAATATTTATAAGAGAAATAAATAAATGTTAAAATTACGATTGTACTTGATGTAGATTAGGGCTTCTTAAACTATGGGTCGCGACCCCAAATGGGGTCGCGTACCATAATTCTGCAATTTTTAATGTTAGATTTTTGTATGTTTCAAAACGAATTCTAAAACTATATATTTTCATATGTATATGTGTATATTGTTACCTAATAAATAAATCATCAAAAAATATTAATTTATTTTTCTTTTTTTTTGTATGGGGTCGTCAAGAAACTCGCAATCATAAATGGGGTCGTGAATGACAAAAGTTTAAGAAGCCCTGATGTAGATGAAATTTTTATTTTGTACGTTAGTTGTACAAATATACTTCCTGGTAATAAATTACAGTAATTAAAGGAAAAGTTTCAGAAGGTGTAAAGAGCAATATTCATCAGAAAAATAAATAAATGTTGAAATTATAAATGCACTTCATGTAAATTCTAGCTTAATCATCCCATGAATTTCGTGAGTCACTGTGGATATTTTTATATCAAGTATAACAGCCTTGAAAACTATAAAACTTTCGTCAAAAAATAGCTTTCTTGAATCAATGTATAAAAAGTGTAAGACAACACTTCTTTGTTTCAGCAGAGAAAAAATCCGTTTCATAATTTCGGGTTCACATTCATTGTAATGGTTAATGCGAAATTAATACTATTACGCGAGCTTTAGTTTTCCTTAATTGAACCGAGTCTCAATACACCTATTAATGTATTGGTTCACATTAAACCATCGTGTTTCGATGCATCCTGTCAAATTGAATAATGCGGTTCCGTCAGAATTTCGTGTTTCACGTGTGTTACATACACGGGGAATCTCATAGGCTTCCACCATTCAATTTCTAGTGCATCCAATTACCTGTGGCTTCTGCGTGACATTTGACAGTTGTAGAAGAAAATAGAACTAACTCATGTTTGCTTAAACAGACGTCGACCGGTACGTCTTTCACAACAAGAAAGTTAGTTTACATTTGATTATCTCAAACACAATTCAGAAGTTTTATGCAAAGTAAAATACACTTTCTTTTACATGAATTTGCTTGTAATTTATATTTCAATATTTATGTTTGATATAATAACTTAAATAATTAAATTTACGTTAACCAGTGTATCTGCTAATGTAAGTGTATATTGGCAGCACATTAAACGTAAATTTAACAAGTTTTCTAGAAGGTGATATAATATTTTTAGATTTTATTTTTAATATTTTTGACGGCAGAGGAGAGGAGCAATAGTGCTTCTTTGGTTAGCTGCAAGCAAATTATGATTCGAATAATTGTATAAGTACTAAGGTGTCGACAACTTTTCAGGTTTTGTATGTTTCCCTCAATGTGAAACTGTAATTTGTCGCGAAGGGGTTTCCTTTTGCCCAAAATTGTATTCAATTAACATTTCAGAACGTTGGCTATTTGTTACTTAATTTTGTGCTGTGTAATTTTCTCATTAACCACGTATATGGTCAAAAATTTAAGATCGCTGTTTGGTTTGTAGTCATGTCGAATCTCACATTGAAATTTTTTTTACCTCGAAATTAATACTACGATCAACAAGTATTTTATATATTTTTATAAACGTTTGACAGCCGAGTTTTCCAAAGTAACGTAATTTTAAGTTTCCTCTTTTTTTAATTGTCGCATTCTTTGAGACACTTATTAGCGATCCAAATTTTGTTATCGGTAGTGTATATATGTAAATTAGTCAACTACATATTATTTTAGTATGTTAGATATTAACACTTAAAGTCTTGAGTGTGCTAAAATTGATATGCAGTAAGTCACGAAATTGTTTAAACACTTTCCTTTATTATATTTTTTATTTAACTGAGAAATGTATAATCACTACTTACTGATTAATTAAAAAATTTGTATGATGTTGATAGGCAAATTATTAGGTAGTAAATTTACAATTGATTTTGGTTGATTTGCCGAGTTTCTATAGGTAGCTATATTTTTCTTATATATCAACAAAAATTATTACGCCATTAATAATTATTAGGTCATTAAACTGTGATCATTTCGAATACATAAAATTATCTGTCTTCTTTTTGGAATCAATGAATAGCGAGCAATTACTTATTTAGTTTCGTTCAGGGATTTCCATGCTAAACGAGGGTCGCCTCTAGTATTCCCCGATCGAACGGTAAAATAATCGACGTTCGAAAGAATGAAAATAAAGAAACGTACGTTATTTGAGGATGGACGGAAAAAATAGGACGAATATCCAGCAGAGATCGAGGCGTGAGTCATCCAGGAACGGATTGATTCTCCAGCTGCATCGATGTCCGCCTGGCTGGTCGATCTAAAGAGCCACGGATCCACCGGCTCGGATGTACATAGAAAGCGGATGCGATACGGAACGGGAGAAAGGGAGTAACTCAATTTATCAGAAATTGGTAAATAGGTCGGCGAGGAGAACGAGCAACCGGAGCCAGGAAGGTGGACAGGCCGAGGGGGTTGGAAGAGGAGGGTACGAGAGGATGGGATGGGTGGAAGGGATGGCCACAGGGGACGTGACGTTGACGACCGCAAAACGAAAATCAGAAACTCCAATTTATCGTGGGAACAGCTAATTTCCCGGTCCTACCCCCCCCCCTCCCCCCGCCCTTCGTATCCGGGTTTGCTGCTCGCGCCCGTTCAGCCAAGCCGCTCGGAGGCGAATGAGTTAACCTAAAGCTGCATGTGCACTGCACGTACATCAGCCTATCAATATTGTAGTATCGTAGTTTTAGGAACTAGAAATAATAGCGTAGCTTTAACCGTTTGAGTCCCAGGAGGTATTGAAAAAACACTGTCGAAGAATCCCAAACAGCGCAACCGCGCTTTCTCTAAATGAGTACGAAAAGACTCAAGCAGCACGATAGCGCTTGTTTTATTATATATGGAGAAATACCAAGCGGCGCAATAGCGCTTATATTTAAATTTTTATTTTGTAATGTATTATTGTGAGGGTTACTTTATTTCTTTTACAAAATCGTCTCTCGTAGGTACAATACGGTTTCTATCTTACTAAAACTGACTATGCCCTTTTTCTCATGCTTTTATGGGTGCATCCCCACTTTGCACTTTCCCGAAAAACAAACCCGCCGTTGGTGCGGGCCTGGAAAGTGTAAGCGGCCGTGACCGAGCCTCGCGCGTACTCGGTCCCAACCCTTATTGGGGACCTCTGGTTTATGGGGGCCCTAAAGACCACTTTGGCCATCGTCACCCTTGATTATCTGGTTCCTCTTACATTATTACATTATTGTAGTATTATTCTACATACTGTAAAATGTACTATTTACCTACATTAATACGTTTAATGCCACGCCAATTTTGTAGGGTTCGCCCGTGGCGCCACGATGAATTTTCTATGTTACGATACATATACTGTTGAAATATCATCTACAACAAGTAAGTTATAGTGTATAACTATTTTTCGATGTTTTATACCGCATTAATTTCTTCACATCATTGCATTAACGATGGTGACAATGAAAAATCGATAAGTATTGATATTTGTTCAAATTATGTTTTTCTACCAATCTGAGCGTGCCGGTCATTGGTGATCCCCATGGTGTCACTAGTAAGTTGAGTACCAGTCACCGGTGACTCCCGTGGCATTCAACGTGTTAAAAAGAGCTGTGTGATGTACTTGCTTTAGTAAATCTGAGCGCGCTTCGACAATCGGTAACGCACCGTCAGTTGTTCACAACGTTCGAAATGTGCTGGGTTTTCTCGACATAAAATCTCAACAGGACGATCGCGCTGCTTGGAACTCAAATGGTTAAGATCCGCGAATGGAAAAAGACACTAAAAGAGAAAGTAAAGGTCGCTTAAACGAAAGCCAGACGAATGCGAAGTGGAAAAATGGAAAACTAGTGGAGCGGCTGGCCATACAAAGCAACATTTTGTGGGCACGTAACTAGCATGGTTTATGATTCGCACGGCTAGAAAACTGTTTTGAGCTCTTTCGACAGTATGTTTCATTGCATAGTTTTCTAAGGCCTACCTCAATAGCAAATTGCGAGCGTCATAACCCAAGGATTTCGTAAAGGAACAAGGTGCTAGCGACCGGGTATGTCAGCATTACTGTTTCCGTAGGAAAGTCCGCTGCATTGCCAAACCTACGCGGTATTGCGCTCTCCCACCTAGTTATCTTGTCTTTTCAAGAAAAAAAACGCATTTAACGTGCAAGGAAAAGGCGGCGATTAGGTAAACGAACAGTTATGATTGGTAAATACCAGAAATATGAAACTGATCAATCAGGACCTGACATAAATATTATTTATAATAATTCGTACAGTTTATCGTAGTTTGTTTATAGTATAACAGTATAATAATGCAGGGATGCGATCGAGTGGATGTGAGTTTAGGAAAACGTGAAGAGTGCTTGAGTTCAGCGATAGCCGTGTGAACGTAGAATATTTGGACTCGAGTGATTCTAAGCCGTGAAAGATGAGCACTTTTGAAAACGTCGCGACTGAGGAATTTTGGGTGAATGCGACCAAATGTATCGAGTGAGAAAGGTTTAGAATTAGAAAAAAAGAAACGAGTATTTGGAAGAATATATGACGGGGAAAATGCGAGCTCAAGGCAGAAAGAGTTTGATTCTGAAGGAGGTAAGAACATCGTAGTTACTAAGTTGAAAAGTCGTTTAAGTTGTTACTATTAAACTGTTTTAAATATACATACATATATATATATATATTATTATAATTCTAATCACTTCACTTTATTTTATTCACACCTTAGCCCTGTCATCTCACTCTACTAAGTAAAGTAAAAGTAGAATATCCTATAATAATAAGTTTATAATAATTTGTATAGCTTATTTTTCAAGATGAAAGCACAATTAATAGAATCATGGAACGAAATTTCCAGTAACGATGATGCGCATCAGGGAATCCGAAGCGAAGGTAACTGTTTTAACGCGAATGGTAAGAATTTAAAACTCTTAATGAATCGATTCGTTCCGGCGGAGAAGTTATTTCTTGGTGAGCTCGTTGAGCAGGATTTTCGCAAGCTGTAAATCAGTCCACGGCGCTCGCAGAAACTTTCTAACTGGGTTGGAAGCGATTTCACTTATCACGTCATCCAACTGCGAGCACGTTGACCCTCGAATCGTGAGAATTATCGAAGATATCACCTTGGAGACCATCCCAGATGGAGGAATGCAAGGTGTGCGGGAAGAGGGACAGATTCCAGAGTTTGCGGAGAACGGCACAATTATCGTGTTTACCCTTCTACCGCCACTTTTGTCATAATAAATGAGCTACACGTGCTAAAATGGTTTGGAAGCAAACTGGGTGCCAAATGAACACGGTTGTGTTGATTTAAATTCGGTTTTGAGATATTTTGTAAGAATTTAATGACACTGCGTTTATTTAGAAATAATACTATTGTATTAAATATTGTATAGGTGTAATTATGAAAATGGTCTAAGTCAAAATTTAAAAAAACTGAGTTTATCAGTTATTTCACACCACATTATTTTAAACTACATTAATCCAATGTAATTTTCATGATATTGGCAAAAATGAATCATTAGATGGTTGTTGTTATTTCAAAATTATATGGAATTCATTTAGTTAGTTATGAAAGTGGTATAAGTCAAAAATTTACAACGAAAGTCGCAGCTGGATTTTATTTCAACCACTAGAAGCCACTAGAAGAGTCAACGACAAGAAGATTAAAAAATACCGCGGACGGATATGTCGCTTCGCTGCAAATGCAATGGATGTGATTTTTGAAAAATAAACCTTATAAGATGTTCTATAATACTTCTTTAGATGATTCTAAATTCCACGTTCTGAATCTTTCACTTAAAAGAAGAAAGCCAAAAATATACGGAAATATTAAATTACTTCTATTATACACCACCACAGACCAGTAACGGAAGAAAAACATAAAGATATTATGTGTTTACTACCCTACATCCCTTCAGTTTTTCAGGAACATTTTAAAAATCTCAAAACTCATAATGATAAAAGATTAAAATGATAAAAATGCATTAGTTTTCAAAAATAATTAATAAATGTTCATGAGTTATTTCATTAAAATTATTATCTCTAATAAAACTCGTAGTTTTGTATTGCTTTAAGTCATTTATAATTCATTCAGGTAATTTTTGGTTTGTTTTATAAATTGCAGTAAATCGCAACATTTTCTATCTTCCAAATCTTCCTTGATATGTGACTTTAGTTAGTATTTTTGTCATGGAATATTATATTTTGAATTGCCTCAAACACGTAACAATTCACTATAAGATTAGGTGGTCGATTGTTATATCCTTTAATAGTAACTATAAACTTATGTTCCTATCTAAATTACAGCATTCCTATATCTTTAAACTGAATCTAACCTCAAAGAATTATTTTTACAAACATCTGAAACATTGTGCATGAAATGTTAGTTCCTTTTATTCAATTTCCCCTTTTTTTCAATTTCATAGCACAGGTCTGAAAGATTCTTGTAAAGAATGATGGAAATCTGAAACATTGTGCTTGAAACGTAAGTTCATTTTATTCAATTTCCCAAAATTTCAGAGCACAAATCTGGATGATCCTTATAAAGAATGACTGAAGTCTGAAACATTGTGTTTGAAATGTAAGTTCATTTTATTCAATTTCCCAAGATTTCAGAACACAAATCTGAAAGATTCTTATAACGATCTATCTTATGTATAAATCTAAAAATATTGTCGACTTCAATAATTATACCATTTGTCATGAAATACATGGCGCGTGAATGTGAACGATCGTGTTCAAAGCCCACATGACCGGGCTATGCACAACCATGAAACGGTCCTTCGATGTCAAGCCCGAGCAGTTGAAGCACAAACGTTTATTTTATGCATGATTGCAAGATGAAACGTGGCTGTTCCAAGGGCCAAAGCGAAAATACGTCGCGTCGGTGAGAATGAAATGCAGGGACGATAGATTCAGTCGGACAGACAGGGGGCAACGATAGTGTGTTACACAAGCATGCGACAGACGGTGTGTTCTCTTGAGTCGGCAAACAGAACGGAAAGCACTTTCTGTTCCGACGTCGCGTTCCTTTGACCATTTCGGAAAATGCTGCAGCACTGTTCTCTTTTGTATCCGTTCGGTTCGAAGGACCTTTTATGTCTCCTCCTCGTCCTAATCCAGCTGCAAGCATGGTTCTGGTTCTTTGAGCGACTCCGGCAAACTTCCTCCCTTCGTTCGCCACGAGAATCAGCCTTCCCTCGCGCTATTTTCGAATAATGCGGTAGACACTTGAAGACGCCTCGAGCGATAAGCATGACGAGTTACGCGTCGACGGTAATTCTTGATGAATAGGACATACTTCACCAACTTCGGTTCGTCTGCTGTTACGTTTCCCCCTGCACATTCATTCTGGGGGTACAGTCAGTTATAAGAGTATAGAATTAATGGTGGGTAAGGCAAAAGTTACTCATTTTAACACTTAGCCGACAGAATGGGGAGATCTCCCATTTTGTCCTTAACAGAGCACTGCAACTGATTTTATTTGCTTTTGTTATTAGTTAGTCTTGATAAATTTTTCAAAATACAATTTTTAATAAATTCAACATCAGCTTAGGACCAACTAATAACAAAAGTAAATAGAATCAATGGCACTGCTTTGTCAAGGAAAAAATGGGAGATCTCCCCGTTCGGTCGACTAAGTGTTAACACGTTTACAGTAGTCCGAATCGCTCAAAACACGAAATTAATTCATAGTGCTTTTATTTTTATATTATTCACTATAAAAGGAGTAGTTTTATAAGATTTTTGGGTTGTAGAATCTGATTTTAATATCCATTGTTATGTAGAAGGTCTAATTTGTATTTTAATTCTTTTCAAAATGATTATACTGACCTCATATGTGACTCATAATTACTCCTCAGATGGTATCAAGTAAAATTTATTTATAACGATAACCTCATTATCATTGGAACACTTAAAATGCAAAAAAATGTGAATAATACCAAAGTTTGAAGTTAAGAGTTGCAGGTGTCGTGTACGCGTTTTCCACCGACGTTGTCTGGGTAGTGAAACTCATACGTCGCACGCCGAATTAACTTTATGCGACTAGTTATAGATAAATGGATTGTATAGTGATTGTTTTGTACGTCGATTTAGCTGCGAGAGCAGTGTGTTGCTCCCGAAAGATTTTCCGACTTGATTGTAATAGCCTTGTATGGCAAAAAGGTTTGCTCTTGATGAGGTTGATAATGTTGAAATCGAGATTTGTTCAGGTGTCAAAAATTTAAACGACAGAGTTGAGTTATTTTAGTTTAATATATATGCTGGTACTTTCCCTTTGCCGATCTTCGTGGTTGTCTTACAATGCTTTCAATTTCCCGATATTTATACTAAAAGTGACGGCTAGTCCGAACCAATCACCAATGTTTGAAAGTGTTGTAGCTTCCTACACCACCTACAACCCTCTCTTCAGAGGGCGGATCAGCGCTTCCCTTCTATCGAGGATGCTTGGGTAGGTATAAAGTCGTCATTGTACATACTTCTATCCTAATTTAGAACTCAACAGTCCTTAAAGAAAGACCAATGTGTCGCTCACCCGACACATCCGAAAAAGCGGAGCAGGCAGTTAACAATCAGTTAGCAACGAAGATTAGAGCAATAAACACGTGAATAGAACACGTTTTTGAATTTTTGGAACCCCACACCTTTTCCGTGGACGAAAACAATGACGTACATTGTAAAAATACAAATGCATTATCTTAAAACAAAATAACTGTACTGAAGAAAGTATATTAGTGCATATAAAAACTATTTTTGTACGTACTTACTTTTAAAAATCAAAAATAATTACATAGCAAGATAACAATGCAATTTACACCTATTTCAGATTTTTTGATTTGTCTTGATTTGTCTTGAAAGAAAATAATGTGCTGCCACTTAATAAAATATATCATGTAGATAGTGATAATTCTACAATAGTATGCAGTAAGCAAATACTAATGACTTTGAGGCCACTTGAACGGTATGTTGTAGTATTACAGCGATATACATTTAAGAGTAGAATAGTTACCAGTTACGAGAGTAGTTGTTCAGGAAAATGGCATGTTCAAGTCGCAGTGCAAAGTACACGAAGCTGTTCTTCAGTGTGAAAGTCTAAGACATTGAGGAGGGTAAAATGGAAGACGAAGACAGATTAGAAGAAGGTTAGCAAAGCGGACAGTTACACGCACGAGGAAACTCGGAAGAAGGTAATAAAGGGTGAAAGGGAAGGTTCGTGATGGCTTGTTCAGCGAAGACCAATCAAGTCCAAACAAACTTAGGAGAAACATTAAAAGCAGGAAGTACACAGAGAAATGAAAGTAACTGAAAAGTTATAGAAAAGAAAACAGTTAACCTTTGCCTGAATCTGGCTGTCGAATATGCAGAAACTGAGATTCACGTAAAACCGCGAGAAAAATAAGAAAACAATAGAGAATAAAGTAAAAATAAAAATACACTACAAAAAGTTACAGATGATAACTGTGTGGCAGCAGCATCACATCATAGTCGCCGCATGTCATTCTTTTTGTGATTCACAATTTTGTCACAATTATGTGTGAGTAAATGTGTAAGAATAATAAATACAATTTATTTATACTAACAGGGATTTTATTAGGTAATACGTGAAACACGTGCGTTACTGCAACGTGCGACAAACGTTTTGGTAGCAGAGCATGGTTCCTTTGATTTTGTCTCCAACATACACAAACGCGTGATCGAATCGCGCATCGATCTACTCTCACACATACAATAACTGTTAACACTAAAAAACTCGATGAAATATAACATAAAAATATTAAGCACACTGAAAATTGTTCTGCGATACATCATCACTTTCTCTCTCTCTCTCTCTCTATATGTATATATATATATCAATATTACTCGTTACTAAAATTATTGTTATCACGCACTGACTGTCTTTTTTATCGCTGTTCTCTCTATCAATACCATAAATATACAAATCACATAGATAATACTTCGCTACACTCATTCCACAACCTTAACTCTTTGCACTCGGCTGTCCCCTTTCATGGGACATCGTAATCCTAGCATATGATAGTTTCGCAAATTTTCAGACGTTAGTTCAGACCCGGACGTTAAATAGTCATATATGTAAATTTTAATATACGACTTAACTAAACTAAATGAAGTTTAATATTCGCGCTCAAATTGATAGAGATACATAATTTAGAAAAATGTCAATACTTATCAATTTTTCATTATTACCATCGTTAGTGCCATGGTGTAAAGAAATGAATGCACTAAAAAATATCTAAAAGTAGTTACACTTATTTGTAGTAGGTAATATTTCAACAGTGTATGTATCGTATAACAGAAAATTCATCGTGGCGCCACGGGCAAACCCTGTAAAACTGGCGTGGCATTCAACGTGTTAAAGCCGTTAAAATCTTAAATCATCAAATTTTTTTCCAAGTCACAGAGTAGCCTGCTCTTGTGAGTGAATGTGATATTCGTTTTATATAGTTCCATAAATTTCATATGTGTTATTATTAAAGATGTGCGAGACCTCGATATTTGAGAGGAAACGAGATTTCGAAAGTATCTTGTGATTCGAGAATGTTGAGAATTTTGAAAATCGTCTCGTTCTCAGAAATATTCGAGAAAGGAATAAGAAAATATTATCGCTTGCGTCATTTATTTCGCGCTTTATTTTCGATTCGTATTTCATGTTTTATACTCTCCAAGTAAAGTAAAAATTCTGGTAACTTCGATTTTGTTTCTAGCTGCAACATTCGAAATTTGCATTTAGCGAAACTAATCCTCGAACTTTTGTATAATTTAGTGATTTTCGAAATTCTTCACATTCATGAGAATAATAAACTTTCGAGGTTTCGTCTGGATCTCGAATAAAATTCTCGTCTCGTCTCGACTGGAACTTTTCGAGGCCTCGTACACCTCTAGTTATTACCAGTGTTCCTGATTCCTCGATGTTCTTCATTTCTCGGGAAATCAGAAATGGCTCGGGATTTCTAATAAATTCCCAAGATATTAAGAAGGAAACTGAAAAATTTATGTTTTCGTATGTATAAATATTTCTCAAAAACGCAGAAATACTTGGAACATTTATTTCTGTGTTTATTACATACTTATCAATTCTTTCTAAAATGTGTTTGGTGCTGCCTAAATATTGTATTAAGTTGTTCGGAAAGTAATTTCGTTTTTTTTTTTATGAAAATGACAGACGTTTTTCTTATAGTGAATAAATATTTTATTGAGTTATATATTGTCCATTTTGGTCCAATATCTTTTGCCATCTTTGTGGCAGTCGCATGATTCTACGCTCATAAAATTTTTGTTCTTTGCTGGCAAAAAACTGATCCAGGTGATTTTTGACCTCCTCATTTGAAGTAAAGGTTTTACCGTGTAAAAAACTTTTTAAAGACCGGAGCAAGTAATAATCGGAAGGTGCCAGATTCAGAGAATGTGGTGGATGTGGTAGTACATCCCATCCAAGCTGTAAAAGCTTTTGCCGAGTTAACAAATTTGTATGGGGTCTTGCATTATTTTGGTGGAACACTACACCTTTTCTATTGATCAATTTTGGCCTTTTCTATTTAAGTGAATCATTCAATTTGTTCAGCTGATGACAGTACAGTTCAGAATTGATCGTTGTGTTGTCTGGTAAAAGCTCAAAAAAATGAATCCCTTGAAATCCCACCAAACAGTGAGCATCACTTTCTTTTGATGAATATCAGCTTTCGAAGTGCTTTGAGCTGGTTCATCTTTTATAGTCCATGATCGCTTGTGTTTAACATTGTTGTAGACAACCCATTTCTCGTCTCCAGTGATGATGCGCTTCAAAAATGGATCATTTTCTTGACGTTTGAGAAGCAAATCACAGATGTCAATGCAATGGCACATATTTCTTTCCGTAAGAATATGAGGAACCCATATGTCGAGCTTTGAGATTAAACCTAGGCGTTTCAAATGATCATGAACGGTCGAATTCGATAAATTTAATCTCTCAGTGGTCTCACGAGTTGTTATTTGCCGATTGGCATCAATTAATGCCTTTATTGTGTCTTCGTCAGCTTCAACTGGCCTTTCAGAACGTAGTGCATCTTCAACATCAAAATTGCCGGATCGAAATTTTGCAAACCAGTTTTGGCACTGGCATTCTGTCAATACATCTTCTCCATACACATCGGATAACTTTTTCCTTGCTTTAACAGCATTTTTACCTTTTCGATAGTAAAAAAGTAAAATATGCCGAAAATGTTGGTTTTTACTTTCTATATTTGATAGGGCACCAACCAAAAACTACTGGGTAGAATCAAACGAAACTTTTCACAAGCAAACCTTGCTATATATGCTGTTAAAATATATAATGGCCATGCAGCTTAAGTGTGAAGTTGGCTATGAAAAAACACAATTAAGCTCTGTGTTAGGAAAAACCGAAATTACTTTTTGAATAACTCAGTATTTCTTAACGAACATCGAAGAACCGAATTATCTCATTTCTAATATATAGCGTACAATGGATATGTTCAAACATACATCAGTGACTAATAATAAGCAGGTTGTGATAATTAAAAAATCATTTTCGAAAATAATTAAAACTCATAACAATTTTTTCAGAGAAAAATACTATAACTTCTCGAAAAACAGAAAATAAAAAATTATGAAATTTCTCGAGAAGAAACACTATCTGTTACTGTTTTGTACTTCAGTCGTTTTATATTATATCACTACTTCATAAAATACGCGAATACCCATTACATTATAACCTTTCAATTTTTAATAAATGCTTTATTACTGTTGCGTGGGGATTATGTGGAATGAAAAAGAACTCGTGTAAATAATTATATATATTTCGTAAAAATATGATAGTCTCGGTGATGTCTAAAAGATGAGTGCAAAATAGGAACTGACAAAACTGCAAACGCGGCGACAGTGCGAACATTCATACCTTTGAGTATTAACCGCGTTCCGAAACTCCAAAAAGACGACGTACTATAAAACGGTCGGAGAAAGGGAATCCATTATTTTTCAATGCCTTTAACCCCTTAACCCTTTGACTACGGCAGAGTTTGACACTCACTGGCCGTACGGTACGGTAGGAATTCACTCGCGACGTCCACTGGGTACGGCGAAATTTTTCGTTAGACATGCATTTCTGAGGAAGTATATTAAAATATTCAAAATACTGAAATTTATTACATTAAACGAATATTACTTGAAGTGAACATTAATTTTACATGACGCCAATAGGCGTCAACAGTACCGGGAAGTCAACATGTGTCGGACGCCAATAGGCGTCAACAGTAGTTAAAGGGTTAATGCAGTTTAAAAAAAAATCGGCCAAGAAAAATCAATTTTCTTAAATGTAAAAAAACACAATTTAGGACGTTGTCTTGGCAAGAAAATTAAAAAAATACCAAAATAATCAAAATTTTTATTGTATTGTGAATTTTATTGTCGCTCGAATTATCTTGAGTGTGCACAGTTTGGCCAGTTTAGGGGTTAATATGTAGAGTTTTCTACAAAAGATAAATACACCCAACTCTTTTTTTACACGATTTTGAAATAATGCGGTTCACCAATAAGAATAAATACACTTTTTACAGGAATTTTTTGTTGTAGCTTAAATGCCTAAAAAATTTTTTTAAATTCTAATTTTGACAGTGTCTTACAGAAACTTATCTATACAGCAACAAAATACAATTGGGGGAATACCATAACCCCCGGTATACATAAGTAAACAAATTGTCGGTCGGTTTATGCCCATATTTGTTATTGCCATGGTTTATTTACTTTACGGGGAATACCCGATTTTTATTATCGCTTTTTTCTTTATTTCGTACTTCAACACAGCATTTTATTATTCAGTATTGTGTTAAAGTGTTCAATTCGTAGGACGTAATAAATAATTTCAATAAAGTTCTAAAAGTTGATGTTCAAATTAAAATTTTTTTTTAATTAGGTGGTGAAATTTTCAGTTTAATTTATATTGTTGATAACTTTTTACTATTAAAAAAGATAATATTGTGTTAAATTTACGGTTTAGAAAAGTTCTATAAGCGATATTATTACTTCTTTTGCACGGTCTTTTGAGAAAATATTTAGAGTTTCTTCATGTTACACGATTTTTTAAAGTTGTGGAACATATCCCCAAATTTACCATATGTCGCATGTATTTTTCTACACGATTTTTTTGCACGCTTTTTTAAGGAACGTGTCTACCGTGTAAAAAAAGATTTGGGTGTAAATATTGTTTCGCCTCAACAATTACACACAAGGAACAAATTGCAACAAATAACACAAATTGGAGATCGAAATATTCATTCTGAATTTTCGTTAACTGCACGTATTTTGCAAACCACTGCCATTATGCCAGTTAAGTGGACAGTATTCCATAAGCTCGTTGCCTACACTGCACCAGTTCCTAGAAGAAATCATTTGACTGAATACTCGGTGATTGGTAATCCATAACCCGTAATGCGGTGAAAGCACAACTAAAAAGCAGCCGGGAATAGGTCGGAGACGCGCCTCAGCTCGCGCCACTTCCTCTGAATGCAATATTTATTCAGCCATTTCCACAACGCGCTTTAATTGAAATCTGTACCGATCGCGATCAAAACGTAATCTGCATCGATCATCGGTCCAGCCTCTCGTCGTTAGTGTCGAAAAAACGAGATGCGCCACTTATCGTGCTCGACCGTACCCTACATTCCCCGGTTTCGCCGATCCCGTCTCTCCGCTTCGATTTCCGATCGCTGTGCACGTCAAACAGGGGAAGGTTTGCCGATTCTATTTCTATCGCGGGCCGCGTGCTGAGCGTGCGCCTAAGTACCATCGACAGCAAGCAGACCGGGTTTAAAACAAAGTACTGTTTGCAATTCTGCGCGAAAGGAACACGCGAAACACAGCTCGTCCCTTTATTTTTTTTTCTCCACAATGGCAGAATTGATTCGAGCGCCAACACGAGTAACGATCTTACATTCACGGCCCGTGTAGCGGTGAATCGATAGGATCGCATCACTGGAAATCCAACGATTGCCGTCATTTTGCCGAGTATTTATAGCTGAACCGAGGATTTTCATGCGAATTCATGTTCTTGTAAAAGCGGTCAAAGGAACGAAGACTAAATAGAGATTTGTTCCGTCCTGTATGTATTATAAGTTTCTCGTAAATACATTTATATTATCGTGCATAATGATCGTATTGCGAAATAGGCCACTGTAAATTGAGCATTCCATTGGGTACCATTCAAATTAAGATGCTTATCTTTGCTTTATTTATATGTTATATTATAATAAGGTTTTCATTGTTTTACTAGAAGTATGAAAATAAACGAAATATTAACGTTTCTTCTTATTTAGTATTTTTTTATTATCTGCCAATGTTACCCTGATAATATTTAAAACGCTTTCTGTGACGTGCAGTAGCGGACAAAAGATTAACACCAGAACTACCGACGATTACAGTGTACTTATTTGCATGGAACAGATAAAATTATATGAAAAAATATCGAATATATAAAAAACAAATCTTTATTTTTACCTTCTGCAGAAAGTCATAGCAAAAATGTTGGAAGCTTGGTAAAATAAATTTATAAGGTTGTTATGAATAATCATCAATCCGTTATTTTGGCTGCTCTGGTAGTTCTAGTGTTAAGACCAAAGGGCTTGCAAAACTAAAGTAATCCATGTATAAGAAATAGGGAAATAAACAAATTTTGTATTTTGAATGATTGATAAGTACTATTAATACACACGTTTTATTAATAATAACATATATTTATTTCTTACTGAATACAGTTTAATAATTAATATTTCCAAGTTTGTCTCGGAATTCTAGATTCCATCTAACCTTAATGTAATTATGTATATTATATATATACGTATAGTGTACGTTGTCTTTGTCTCTTTCTATAGTCTTTGGTGTTATTTGGTGTTATCTTCCTCCTTTATTCTATTTTTCGGTCTGTCTTCTAACATTTTCCTTAAGAGCCTTTCAAATTCTCTTATATAATTACATACCTCAGAATTGATTTTTCCTACTACGAGCCTTCTTCAGTTATTGTTTTCTCCTGTATTTACTTTCCTCATCCCTTCATCCACCTTTCTAACTATTTCTTTCTTTACCCATTTCTTCAGCTTATGGCATGACTAAGTGTGTTTCAAGTTTTCCTTCCCTATATTGCACATCCTACAGTCTTCATCCTGGTATCCTTTATTTCCCGCTCCGCCAATGTTACCACATCTCATACGTGCCCATCGTTCTTTGTCCACCCACTTCGCTTTCCCCTCCTCCCAATATTCTTCCCGCTTCTATCCCTTCTTAAGATGCTTGTACTCTGACAAGTAGTTTGATTTTTCAATTTTGCTCCAATTTTTCTGGATTAACTGATCCATTCTGACTTTCTATCCAACTTCTAACTGTTTCTTTAGGTTGCCTTTAGCACCGTCTCGGTTCAGTATCCCCAATACTTCTCCATCTTCTACTTCTCTCATCACCTCGTTCAGCTCTTACTCTATTAACCCTTTACACTCTTTTGTTGACTGTGACTCGACATCAGTTTTTATCTGACAATGAGTTACATTTGACATTTATATATGTATTTGGTTTTTCCTTTATTTATTGAATTTGTTTTATTTTTTAGTTAACAAATTTAGAAGATTCACAAAAATAAGTTACAATGAAGTTTGAGAGCTATGTTTAATATAATTAATAAAAAAAATTTCTTAAAATATGTACCTCTCAAGGAATTGTCGTTTAAAGTAAATTTCAAATAAAGCATCTAGAATAGTAGGGAGTTATTGGCAACAAAATTGGAAAATAATTCGGAGTGCAAAGAGTTAACGATCAAAATGTATGTGTAGATAACATTTATAAACCATGAAAAATGTTGTGTAATACACTGGTGGACAAAATTATAAGACACCTCGTTTATTTTTTAAAAACATGTATAAGTTATACAGTTTGTATATTTAGCAAGGAAGATGGAGGTATGGAAGAGTAGTATTTCCGGAACGTGGTAAACCTATACATTCGTAAATTTTACATGAGTTTTACTACGATTGCTAGAATTTGTTTCTCTTATACTACATATTTTTTTTCGTACAGATTTCAATTTTATTTCTTTGTCTTCAACAAGTATATCCTAATCGTCGGTAGTTCTAGTGTTAAACAATGAAATTTAATACATGTATTTATATTGTTAAAGGTATCAATAGCGAGCGTTCGAATACTTCTGTAAGCTATTGTAGAGACGCCTATTATTACAACTTTTATGCTTGTGTTGAGGGAAACAAAAATTTCAGGAGAACGTTACGGGATAAAAGGCCCGCAATGCCCGCTTCTCTTCACGAGTCGTCGATGACCGATCACCGTACAACATTACATCCCTCCGTTGGTGTCCGGATATTAGCTCTCGTGACGCTCCCGCTACTTGTCCGCTTTCCTATTCTATCGATATAGTCTTGATTTCGATTTCCAATCGTGGTTTTTGTCGCCGGACAAAGGCCCCCGCGACGAACCGTGGACGATCGAACGTGAATACCGTCGAGGGTTAACAATGCACAGGCCGTTATCCGTTTCCATGTCAAACAGCACGCGTCTGGAAATTGATCAGAAAACAGTTGCTAGTCATCCAGAGCACACGTCTCGCCTCCAAGTCTCGCGAACACGGCAGATCCTACTTTGCTCATGGTGGAACGTGACACGGATAAACAAACTGAAATCACATTTCGCACTTTCAAGAACGTGGAAAGAGAACAGACAGCGAGGGATCGAGCGATGAAATGTAAGATATCACGATTAGAGGTGTTACGTCCAAGTCACCGCAATTCTTGATGAACTTGATGGGGTCGTAAATCCCATGTACGCTCGGTCGGGACGTTGATCGTGGACGTTGGTTAAAGTAAAATTAATTACCTTAACCTAGTTGAAAATATCTCTCGATTGAGATGTGTGATGTAAGACGTGATTTGAATATTACGTGAATGATCGAACGATCATTGAACATGATATATGATGTATATGTTCACGCGAATTCATATAAAGTTTTCGTGAATTTATATAAAATCTTTTTAAATTAATTCTTTAAAAATGTTGCTGGTGGCCCCTGATGAAGTTTTGACGTAGACATGCGGCCATTAACACGTTGAACGCCACGTCACCCATATCTGGGTGACGGCTATGTTTCTTGTAAACGGTTGACACTTTTCTAATTAAAACAAAATTTTGGAGGTAATTTATACTAATTTTATTTGTAACACAATTATGATAAGTATATACGATATAAAGTAACAATAAATTATAAAGTAAATATAACATTGCGCTGTTTACACTCCGAGTCTCGGGTTTAGGTCTTGGAAGAAACTCCATCGATTTATGCTGGGCGTTCAACGTGTTAAAGTGCTAATGCGTCACCTGCCGAATTTCCTTTGTTTCGGCACTCACTCTTTGCTGAGCGTGTAATTGTAAACTTCGATTGTGTAACTGCGTAATATGCAGTGTTTCTTTTTGAATTAAGCTTTAGTAACTCTAACGTCATCCTGTGCATTTACAAATAAGTTTTGTTTTTGTTTCATCTACTTCATGTATTTTCACTCTGATTACGTTCTTGTTTTGTAAAGCCATGTAGGCAACACGTACCGAGATTATACTGTAGAATAATCCTTTTAATAAATAACCTTAAGTAAGACTTGTGCCCCTTATTTTTGCCCAACATTCGTTTCTACATACGACTCTTTATTAGTTCAATTCCACGCGTAAAATCCATCATGAAATATGCACGTTTACGGCACGTGTCGATGGCAAAGGAAAAGAGCAAACACGGCCTAAAACGCTTCACGGAATTACATCCGACCTCATCCTGCGAGCTCCTCTTCCTCTTTCGCCTCGTCCGTTTTCCGCCCAGTTCCGGGGCTTAATTAACATTTCCGTGCCCGTTTTCGTGGACACGGCGTTTTTTAGCATTTCCAACCGTTCGACTTTCCGCCGAACTATCCGCGGCGAGCATGGTTCTCGAATCGTTAATCAAACTAACGAGCTTAACCCCTTGACATTGAGCACTGCTAGGCAGAAATCTTACAGAGAGCCAAACTTCGTGATAATGATTTCAGTGCTGAGCATGAAAATAGCGATTTGCTTTCTAGATGAGGAAATACGTGAAACGTTATGGTAGTTTAATTTTACATTTGTAAGTTTTGATGTAATCAAGATACAACAGCTAACAAAAGTTTATAACCAAAGAGTCAACGAAATTAAACTAACTAATTTATAATGAATAGCATGATAAACAAAATTTGCATTCTGTGCTGATCAATAAATAGTGTTTTAATATAATAACAATAAAAATGAACGTACAGACAATATTGCAGACCATAAAACTATGTTCTACATTTTCCTCTCGTCTTGAACTTTTGTCCGCTACTGTAATTTATGTTGTTATATATAAATATACGGTTTTGTCAACTGTCTGAGAGTTAATTAAGGAATAGTGTCTCGAATAAGTTTCGTTTATTTTTATGAATTTGGCCTCCCATTGAGAAACTGGGTCAATAATGTGAATTTTAGTATCAAAAGCGAGAAATACGGTGTTTATAAGGCTATTAGTCTAGTAGCTTTCACTTTAGTTACAAAGTTATTTCAAATAACAAATAGGGAATATTCTGTTTTAGTTCACATTATGTATGTAACGTTGAAAGTAAATGTTATATTCGATGTAACATATGATTTACTATTACAGCATGAGTTCTTTCAGCCTTAGGCATGAGAATCTAATTTGTATACAATTTTAATGTCCTTTGTTGTACGCTTTCCAAGATATTGTTAAATTTATGAGTAAGTTCCTAATGTTTAATTTTCGCAAAACTTGTATTTTTCTTATTATATTGATACCTAGTGATTATCAAAATATTTCTTCCTCCTTTTGCTCGCATTAATATATATTTTAAGTAGATAATTTGTAGAAATTTAAATTAGAGGGCATATACATTTCAATGGAATCAGTTCACTGGTTCCAATAATTGTTGCACAAAATTTTTAAAAATCGAGTAGAATACATTCATATTGTACACCATTCTGTTGTTATGAATGTTTCCGATCAAAAGACACAGCCAGTAAGCTCCATATATCAAGCCTTTATCATCAATTACGCCAAAGCTCATTAAAACGGAAAGCTTCCTTTTTTTTACAATACTCGACGCGATGCAAAATTAGACCGACACCTCATCGCTCAATTGTATCAAAACTTGAAAGCGTGTAAATCAAACGGATTCCCGACAAATGCATAAAGGAAATGTTCTGTAATCTACGTTATTTATACATATAAAAACACATGTTCTGAGTGATTGATTCATCATCGCAGAATCTAAACTACTGAAGCTGGAAACATGAAATTTGAACAATTGATTCCTTTTATGACGTAGGCATTCACTAAGAAAGGATTTTTTGATATTCCACCCCTAAGGGGGTTAAATAGGGATTGAAAGGTTGTTTAAAAATCCGCCGATTTTGAAGCAAGCTCTATGAAAAATATTTAGCTGTTTGGTTAGGAATAAAGAAATACGTGCTCCAACGCTTTTGGAAAATCAACCCCCAATGGGTAAAAATAAGAGATGAAAGTTTGTTTAAAACTCCGCCGATTTTGAAGCAAGCTCTATGAAAAATACTTAGCTTTTTGGTTAAGAATAAAGAAATATGTGCTCCAACGTTTTTGGAAAATCAACCCCCAAGGGAGTAAAAATAAGGGATGAAAGTTTGTTTAAAAATCCTCCGATTTTGAAGCAAGCACTATGAAAACTGGTATTTAGCTTTTTGGTTAGAAATGAAGAAATACATTTTTCAACCTCCAATGGGTTAAAATAAGGAATGAAAGTTTGTTTAAAAATCCGCCGGTTTTGAAGCAAGCTCTATGAAAAATATTTAGCTTTTGGGTTAGAAATAAAGGAATATGTCCTTCAACGGTTTTAGAAAATCAATCCCCAAGGGAGTAAAAGTAAGGGACGAAAATTTGTTTGAGAATCCGCCGATTTTGAAGCAATCACTATGGAAACTGGTAGTTAGCTTTTTGGTTAGAAATAAAGAAATACATGTTTCAATCCCCGAAAGGTAAAAATACGGGATGAAAGTTTGTTTAAAAATTCTCCTATTTTGAAGCAAGCACTGTAAACAAAAAAAAATGCAGATAACAGCTGGTTTAATTATAAAATGGACTGACCGAACCGTTCGAAGTCAGTCGTCAATCGATGGGAACCCATCATTAAGATGGATTCGAGCATCTATGAAGGTAAAGGTAAAGGTAGAACGGGAGAGAAAAATAGGCTCTTTCCGAGTAATTGACTGCGATGTACGAGTTTATAAGAAGCTTTTCCAGCGATACACAGAACCGTGTAGCGTAATAGTTTGGTATCACGACGCGAGCAGCTATTTCACGAACACAGGCCAATTAACTTTTTCATTAGAACGGACGTGGCCGGGTAGCGTTTTGTTCTTTCTCAGGGCTCCGCCGTCGAACACCGGCATTCCAAATTAACGAGCTTTCCACCCGGGTTGGCTGTTGGATTTTTCCAGCCCGGACACGACCGTCCGATTTACCGGCTCCGATTTAATGTTAGCCTTTCCCAAGAATTTTTATCGCCCGACGACCCTGCTACAAGTATCGAAAATGCTTTTGAACAACTATTTCGCGGATAAACAGGGGAGCACCTGTTTTCGCTAAAAGGTCTTTCTTTTACGGCGAAAAAATTTAACAATTGTTTGCTACAAGAGTGCTTTTCCGAAGCAGGCGCTCTTATTTTCGTTTAATCTATCGGCAGAAAGTTTGGGAGCATTATGGCTTTGGGAGGACAGTAGCGGACAAAAGTTCAAGACGAGAGGGCAATATAGAATATAGTTTTATGGTCTACAAATATTGTATGTATATTCATTTTTATTGTTATTATGGTAGAACACTATTTATTGATTAGCACAGCAAGTAAATTTTGTTTATCATACGTGGAATTATAAATATAGTTATTAGTTATTAGTTAATTTGATTTCGTTGACTCTTTGGTCTTAAACTTTTGTCCCTTACTGTAGATAAGATAAGGTGATCGTTTAGTGTTCGTTTTGCACGATATGCAGTTTTAATAGTAAAGTACGATACGGCGGATTTTATTTTAATACCGCTTAAATTTATTAAATCTTGTTGGTAATAAACAGAATGCGAATTTAACTGTATTTATGTGAAATGTAAACTTATAAAAAACAAGATACTGGTGGTATGTATACTTTATTATACTTTTTATCCAGTATATCCAATACTATTATCCAATCAAAATACATATAATTACAAAAGAGCCGTATGTACTTATAAAACCATTTAAAAGAAAAAAAAGGAGAGAATTGCTTCTTTCTCTTTCTATCTTCGATTTTTCATTTTATATTAAAAAGGAATATTATTATTGTATAGTAAATTGCTTTAACCTTTTGAGTGCTGAATACTCTTGGCCTAAACACTTCGAAGAGACGGCGCACTATTGCTGAAGACGGAGTATTGTTACTTGTACACTAACAACCGCGTTGCAGTAAGCGAAAGATCGAAAAAATTGGCAAACGCATATATTCGTTCATAGTCCCTACGAGTAATTTTCGTCAACACTAAAAAATTAACGCCGAAACGTGTGGCCACGGAAAAAATCATAGGGTGAAGGAAACAAAAATTGGCAATCACATATATGCGTCCATAGTCCCTACGAGCAACTTCTGTCAGACGCATATATGTGCCCATAGCACTCAAAGGGTTAAGCAAACAAGTTAACAATTTTTTATTGTTTAGATTGCATAACGTGTGTTGTTAAAAAACTAATTATTTTTGGAATAAATCCTTTTTCCAACACCATTCCAAGTCTTTAACCGACCCTTTCAATTTACGATTACCGATTATAAAAGCACAGTGAAGTAGTTAATCGATTTCGCGACTCACCGTCTACGTCAAGGTTGTTTCTATTACAGTTTGGGGGACTCAATGGCGAAAAGGGTTAATTCTGATCGACGCAAACGAGCCAGTTCCGCTCATCGTTTTCTTCCCTCTTCGTTTTTATTTCCCCGTAGCAGCGCGCATCTCGCGTGTTTCTAACCAAACAAAATTGTTCTGTTACGGGGAAACCAAGTTGCTGTATAAACGGGAGCGCAAGATGAAAGCGGCACGGCGGAAAACCGGTAAGTGTATGGGAATAAATGAACGAGCGATGAAAAGGAAGCGGAGCATCGAGGCATGAGAGACAGAGAGAACGTACGAGGGAACTTTATGAGTTTATGAGAGTTCGCTCGGCATCGAGGTTGGCCCGGGGAGCAAAATAAGAGGCTCCTCTAACTATCCAACTACCGTCTCGTATCTTTTTCATTTACGCGATGTTTACAACGCGTTGGGCATTACTTTTATCGCGCCTCCGACAACCCTCCCCCACCTCTCCATTACACGAATGCGTCTCGAATACTTCTTGTGGAACACGCCGTTGAGGGTTCATTAGCACCAGGACAAAAGTGTGACGATGGAAGAGCGTTTTTGTTGAAGGTTTATCGCTAGGCTGTTAAAGTTTACGTATTTGTAACAGATGTTTGATATAAGTAGTTAGGAAAGTTGAAAGTCACATACATACGTCTAAATTGGAACTGTTAATTCATATAGTGGCCCAAAAATTGGTTATATTTTTATTCAGTAAAAGTATAATTTTCTATACAGCTTATTATGGATTATATTCGATATTAATTAATTTAAAGGTGGAAAAGTATTCTGAATGATATTCAATAGAAAAATAGTTGTTGAAGTAGAGTGAAATATTGTAACATATTGTAGTAGTCAGGTAAACAAAAATTATTCAATCACACAAATTTGCATAAGCTAACACATTTGCTGCTAGTGACACATTCGGTATTTTTGACTGTTACAAGAATAATTAATATTATTGTCAATAATCAATAATTAATATTATTGACCTAATGATCAATATCTAAGCAATTTCGATTATATTCTAACGTAATAATCTGCGAATTTTCTTAAGCTCGTTGTAAATGTATCGAAAAATAGAGTAGAAGGTATTGTGAAATATTTATATTGCAATATTTTTATTAAAATTTGAATATACATATAATAATATGCAAAGTGAAAATTCTCCATCTAGTTTTACAAATGTAAATTTTTAGTATTTCTGTTATTATTATTCGCATGGTATCTGCCATCCAAGTTAACATAGAAAAAACATTTTCAACTCTTAAAATCATGGTAGACGGCAGATTTTTTTTTTTTAATTCCTTATTTATTATTTGTACCTATTTACAAAATAATTACACGAATAATTATATAATATTTTAATAACATTCGACTTCTATTTCATTAAACAGCTAGTACTACAATAGCGTGAGTGATATATAGTGTAACCTCTTTGAATAGTTGCTTCAAATATTACTCCAATAATAATAGGAATAAGTGGTATAGGGTACTATTGTGACAAACCTTTTGGGCGTTTACGTTTTAATCTTCGATTATAGTAGACGGCAGATGAGGCAATTTATCTGTATAAAATTTGCAAAGCTAAATGCAGGATAGCAGTAATTAAAAAGCTATGTCGCCTTCCATAATGGCTGTCGGTTGCCAAAATAAAATCCCGATCATCGATACTGATAACCAAAAGAATTTCGGTCATTCATATTTGTTATCGTTAACCAAAATCAAATTTTCTTCGCTGATAGTGGTTATTCGTAACCAAAATAAAATTTCCATCATCGATAAGGGTAATCCACCGGTAATTAAAAATAATTTTAATCACTCCTGGTAGTTATTCCTAACAAAAATCATTGAATTAAATGCATCAACCCATAAACAAATTTTTGCTTACAACAGTTATTATGTCTAGACGAAAGATAATATTCAAATGGTAATAAAAACAGTTTCAATTAATATTGAATGCGTGGATGTACAGTTGCTCACGAAAGTATTCGAACGTCCGCTGTTGATATTGTATAGAATAAAAGTACATATGTTGCACTTATCTTTTTATGCAAAGATTTTTAAATTGCTGTAAAATGCTAGTATGAAGATTATGATGTAAAATTTGAAATTGATTGAATAATGCTTGTTGAACTTAGGAAACATTCGTTGCAAACATGTGCAGATAAAAAGAAACACGAAAGTATTCAAACGTATGCGTTATTTTCTATTATTAAATTATATTTTACCTTGTACTATTTCTATTTTACCTCTTTTACTACGAAAATTCGATGTAAATACTGTAAATCTGTAATTGTCTGAATATTTTCGCGGTCCTCTTTCTGAACATGCTTACAATGAATGTGCTCTAATATCTACAAATGTTATTCAATTTATTTTTAATTTTACACGTATAATCTTGATATTTATACCTCATTGTGATCAAAACATTACCTTCAAATTAGTAAATGTAACATATTTTACAAAATTTAATTAGCGAGGGTTTGAATACTTTTATGAGCCACTGTATACACCTAATCAATAATGAAAATCAAAATTATTCAATCCACCAACAAAATACAATCGATCTTAGCGTTCCTTTCTAAGATTCTAGCATCTTTCTTTTTTCTTCTAAAAATACATAAATTCTTTTGCTCTTCAACTGCCGATGATACGCCGTTAAATGATCGCAGGTAGTGATCGAGAAAATGTTTGCAAAGTATAATAGCGGACAAAAGTTTAAGATTAAAGAGATAACGATAATAAATTAATTAATTTATAAAAAATTGCACGACAAACAAAATTCGTATTCTATACTAATTAATAAATAGTCTTCTACCATAATAATGACAAAAATGAATATGCAGATAATGTTACATGTACAAACTATAAATTATATAAATTATAAATATAATATTTACATGTACAAATAAATTATATAAATTATAAATATAATATTTACATGTACAAATAAATTATATAAATTATAAATATAATATTTACATGTACAAATAAATTATATAAATTATAAATATAATATTTACATGTACAAATAAATTATATAAATTATAAATATAATATTTACATGTACAAATAAATTATATAAATTATATGAATTATAAATATAATATTTACAAACTATGTTTTGCACTGTCTTCTCGTCTTAAACTTTTGTCCGCTACTGTAACAGATTCAAGTGATTGAACGGTCAACGATACGGGAACAAGGGTTTAATGAACGCTCGGCGTGAGTCGTTGCGCGAAAGTAAATAATATCTACGAGGTAACCGGCCAGCAACGGAAGCGTCTGGTGCAATTTATCAGGCAATCCGATTACACCATCGAAATATTTTCGCCGGGTACCGCGCATTAATGCGGAATATATGTGTCGGCTGTGATTCAATATCCGTCGATAAATATTGTTCCTCGACGAGAGCCGCGTTGCTTCGAAATTGAACGGCCATCGATATATATCAGCCAGCCGGAAAGCGATTACGAGCCACCTAAGTGTATTATCGGGACGTAGTTAAAGGAATAGGTTAATTCGCTCTGCTTTCGTTCACGGAAAGGGTGTGGGGTTCCAAAAATTCAAAAGAGCCTCTATTCACGTGTTTATTACTCTAATCTTCGTTGCTAACTGACTGTTAACCACTCGCTATGTATCGAGTAGGAGATACATTGGTTTTTCTTCAAGGACCATAATGTTATGTTACTCGCAATGAGTCATCGCAACTTTCGCTTACAGCTCCAATAATTTGGATCCTGATTTATCCCATAATTTTATCATCCGAACATTCATGTTACTCTATTAGATTATAATATAGTAGGATCTCTTGTATTTGAAACAGTCTTACAACAATAAAAACGCCTCAAATTTAATCATATCTCTAATGCTCTTGCTATTATCTGCATTATTACATACCCCTGTTGCATATGATTAACCTGTTTTGCAACACATAGTAATTAAAGTATTATTTTATCATGGTGTTCCAATTGATTAAGAGATCATCTTCTTTTTCCCTATGCATACTGCGAATTAAAAAATAGTTAGGGTTTTTTTGGAACATCTTGCTACTTAACACGTTCTCTGTCTTTTATTAAATGTCCTTCTGTCTGTTTGCGAGCAGAGAAAGTATTTTTTGGTATCAGTAACTATCAAAATAATACAAAATATTGCTAAACACCATTAAACAGCATCTAATAACGATACCAGTAAGTATTTTAATCTCTGTGTTTCTTAATGAAAAAAATTAATTTGACATAGAAATGTACCAAAAACAGTACACGTCACAGAGAACGTGTTAACCCTTTGCACTCGAGAGGTGACAGTCACATCGACTTCGAAGTCTTTAGCGATTTACTGGACTTTCTTCCTCACATTTTGTCAAATAGTTGAATTTCTTTTAGGTAACTGATAAAGTTTTTTTGGTGTTTCTAAGAGGTCAAAACGATGTTTGGGTTCAATACATATTTTCTTCTTTGACTTTAATATTGTTTGTGTACGGAAATAAAATACCTAGTAAATACCTAAAAAGTCCTAATGAATAAACAAAAATCAATCTCCTCGAAGAAATATCTATGTAAGGTCAAGCTATCGGCTAAAAAGGTTACAGGAACGAGTCAAGTGCTTTACCCTTTAATTAGAGGACCCTAATGAACTGTGTCCTTTAGCCTCTTCTATTCATTCGAGTCTTGTTTCTCGCTGTATAGAGATCGGGTTCAAAAATGGTATACCATCCTTTAGAAATAAAGTTTAGTAAATTCTTATAAAGAGAAGTTATCTTTATTTCTTCCTTTTTAATCCATACTCTCCAATAGTTTGCATTCATATGGTAGGTGTTGGATGGTGACTTGTTGGTTGCAGTAGTTACAATAAGGTGGGTCTGTTTTAGTTAGAAGATGTTCGTGGGTAATTTTGTAATGACCAATCCAGAGTCTAGACATTATTATCCTTTCTTTCCTATTGAATATTGTAATCTGGTATTTTTTTATAGAAATTATTTACTACATTATATATTTTGGTCCTGTTTGTCGTCATTCATATTTTGTTCCATTCTCCTGTTGTATTCTCGATGTAAAGAAATAACATAACCCAATTTTACGAGCTTTTAAGTTTTATTCTTCAGCGAAGTGTTGGGGGACTGCCGTAGACTGAACTCTCCGCTAATACGGTCTGGATAATGGTTCTTTTAAATGTTTGGAAAAATGGAATGGTGGGGATGAGATAGGATGAGGAAAATTTGGAGTCCAAGGGGTGCGGATGAGTTAGAGACCAAGGGACATGGATGAGTCACTAGGAAGTGAGGGTTCAAGTAGCACAATATTTGGTAAAGGATGACTATTGGACCGATGACTGTTGCGATAGGATAATTGATAGGAAGGAAAATGATAGGAATCCAACACTCCTCTTTCAGATTTTATGATTGAAATTAGTAGGTCTTGATGTGGGGTTGGGAGACTTACAAATTTGTTTGTTCAGTCAGTGTTTCAAAGAAATGTGGGATTGGGAGACTTACAAATTTGTTTGTTCAGTCTGTGTTTCAAAGAAATGTTCGAAATTGGCACTATCAGCTTGAATGCGTTCTGCATACAAACATCTTGCTAAAACAGCGTTACATTCAGCAAGAACATACATTAAATGCATGTTTACCATCTCAGTATTTGTATAAATTGCTACTGTCAATATAAACTTTAATTATCACAGAATTGAAATTATATCTTTCCACGCATGCTGTTATCACCAAGAGAACGTACTGAATATGTAGATTCATGCAAATCGGAACACTAATGTTTACATACAGCGACTCACGAAATTGATCGAATAGTTAAGCCGCATTTTGCATCAAATTTTAATATATAATTATTCGTCTGATAAATATTGCAATTCATACACTCTGAACTTTTCATTTAATTATTGTAACTTATAATTAGTGATCATACTTTGATTAAATAGAAAATGTAACAAAGTGAAATGTTCGATCAATTTCATGAGACGCTGTAGTAATCGTTAGTGGATGAGATAAGAAGCATTACTTGTAAATAGCTGAAAGAAACAGTCAGTAAAGTCGTAAGATGTATTCAAAGACAAAAACAGCTGTAATTCAAAATCAAGATCATATAAGTCGTATGTACATATACATATGCGAACTTTTTCTCTTATTCTCATGTGCCGAACCCGCAGTTAAAGTTGCGCCCACATGTTTTGAAGCTCCCTGTATAAATCAAGATATTTATCTTCGTTTTAACCCTTTGCGCTTGAGAGGTGACAGTTAGTCGTCTAAAAAAATTAACTTCACAAATTTTTAAGTGCGAAATATTTACTAAGATTTTCTTGTATTAAATTTCATTTAGTTTAGTTAACTATTTGCATACCACGAGCCGCTTTCGCGCTCTTTGACCGATCCAGACAATTGAGAGCGCGCTCACAATTTATATAATATATAATAATATATAAGTAACAGTATGTAACACTAGTATATAATATATATAATAGTATTTCATAAAATAATAGGTTACAAATTAAAAATATGAAAAATTCGAAGAACAAATAATATTTCGACACATAATCAAAGGAGCACTCTCGCGCTTCGACCGTGTTTTTTGAAAACCCTTTAGTACACAAACGGTTGAGTCATGTATTAAAACTTACCTATATGACTGTTTAACCTCCGGGTCTGATTAACAAACAAACTAAAGTCTGAAAATTTTCGAAACTATCATTTGGCGACCGACAGTCGCCTCTCGATTGCAAAGAGTTAAACATCTTATCACAGCTACGCATTTGTTGAAATTTGAATACACAAATATTACGAAGTAAAAATTAACCGAAAACCAGATTTTTCTTAACGTACATTCTAACGGGTTTGTTCCAAGAACCCAAGCCACATCTGGCAATTTAGAAAGTACGAAAACGTTAAAATACAGAACAAAGGGACTAAAGGACCCGGACGGGGTCGTAGGAATTTTGAACATTGTGTTTGCTAGTCTCATGACAAAGCTCATGAAGTTCGGTTAGAGTTGCACCTTCCTCGTGTCATATAATTATAAGTATTAAAGTATTTTAAATAAGAGTGTATTTTATTCAGTAATTTGAAAACCCCAATAAGCATTTTCCAATAGCATTTTTTATTATTGTAGGAGTAAATAATCTGTGCATAAAATTTATAACGCTTGCAACGTCAATTTTTCTTCGTTTTACGGTGTGGCTCATAAAATCGCAACCCCTGAATAGAACTTCCGTCGATACAATACTGTACAAGTTCTTCTGTAAAGAGGAAATTTTAAGTGCATCAAATATGTACTTTGAAAAGACCAGCCAAGACACTCGTAAGCACAGATTTTATGAATGAATCAAGAAATCGAGATGAAAGTGTAGAAATTTGAACTCAGAATTAAATTGTACTACAAACGGTGATTGAGAAGGGAAAATAATTAAAGGGAATCCAGTAATATATGATTTGCGCTATTTGCAAACAGAATTCTTTCACTGGAAATTGCAGACTCTTCAAAACGAAGAATTTGATACGATTGTTTTTTGAAAATAATTTTGAGTTGCTGTAAAAAAAGTTGCTTTGAATGTTGAAAAGAACGATTTGCATAGTGTTATTTTTTAATCCTAGAAAAACCAAAGGTGAATCCTCTCAAACTCACCATTTATAAAATGTTTTAAATAGATCAGTGTTTTTATCTCGAAAGTTTTCAAACAATTATTTCAACGAATATTTCAGTGTTACTAATAAAATTAATGTAAACATTGCATTAATATTTCTCATACTTAACATTATTGATACACTTACCCTCTTTGCACTCCTTTGTTGAGTGTCACTCGACATCAGTTTTTATCACAGTAACTCCTATGTTCAGTCACACTCGACATTTTTAAAGCGCCAGTTTAAATATAGAAATTGTCTTATTTTTTAGTTAAAGAATTTAGAAAATCCACAAATATGAGCTACAACAAAGTTTGAAAACTATGTTTAATATAATTAGTAAAACAAATTGTTTGAAATAAGTACCATTCAAGGAATTGTTCTTTAAAGTAAATTTCAAATGAAACTCCTAAAATACTAGGGAGTTATTGGCATCAAAATTAAAAAATAATTCGGAGTGCACTCACAGAGGTTGTCATGTCACTACAAAAGGAAAAGAAGTACGCTACCGATCGAAAATTTGATATTGTTTCTCGATTCTTAGTCACGTCGAATTTCACACTGAGAATTATAGCGAAGGCAAAATGCGGTGATATAACGGAATACAGCAAGTACTGGTTAAAGAACCAGAAAAGGAGATGTAAATTGTGCAAACGACAACAGGGAACACTGAAACATTTAGTATTGTCAGAACAGTACTAATCGTGACACTTATTAGACATAATCACTGCGTACCACATGCTAACTAGGTCAGCTTACTTTTGTTTTAACGTTTCACGCGCAAAAGGTTAAAATATCGGCGTCTCTGAACGTTACCATTTGATCGAAAATATAGGTGGACTCGGTAAGTCCCACCTCAGTCATTTTCTACATAACACGTCGACATTTGGTTACAGTATATAGGGTTAAAGTATTATAGTACTATCGTATACTGTTTTTAATCCCGTACATATAGAGAAAAACAATAAACCTTGAGCTGTAGGAGCTTGCTGAAGTAACTGGATTCTTGAACGGTATTGTTACATTTCTTGAGCGTTTCTAATACTGCCATAGATAAAATGATTAAATAGAGTGAAATAAAATTCAATTCCTTTAGATATTACTAAATACATTAGAAAAATTATGTTTTTGTTGTTCTTTAAATATTGTAGGAAAAACTTTTATTTAAATAAAAGAAGTAAAAACTTCAAAGTAGTTCTGAAGTTTATGCTAAAAGGGTTTTCTTGCTCAATACAGTTTCTTTATATTTATAATACTTTTGTGATTATTCTAGCATATATTGTTTTTGATAAACAGAATATACGTATAACGTAATTTATATTTCATCGTAGAATTTTTTCAGTTAATTGCCGTTTTCTGTGACGATTTTCTGCAATCTAAACGAATTGAAAGTTATTGTTTGACAGAAAGGCAAACTGTCTACTTCAAATACGTTTTCAAAGAGATTCAATAAGATTATTTAATTGTTCACTGTTATAGAATTCAACAAAAGGCAACGTTGCTTTTAAAATACCAATAGTTTGAATAAAATGAAGTTCGCCGTACGTTTGTTTGAGAAATTTCCTTTGAAAACGAAAAAAGAAATATAAACAATTTAAATACTCGTGAGTTTAACTAGAGAAATGGAATATAAACAGAGATATAAACTGTTTCACCCTCTAAATATTATGACACAGGAATTACTTTGGAAACTTTTTACGTTTTATTTACGTATTAATGCGTAACAATTCACAGTCTAATTGTAAGTACGGAAATATGTCTGACACAATTGTAGAGATTTTCTTGTTATTCTTCTCACTGCTGTGATTTATTACTATTTTTACAATTTCGCTAAAACTGCTGTTACTGTCAGTAATTTTGAGAAACCTACATGTTCAAATAAACTTAGATGTTTCAATAAATGAAAAAACATTATATAAGTGTAGATGTATGTGAATTACGGTTCATATATTTGTTCTTCAATTTTTTTTTGACTGACTACTTTTTAATTATTCTTATGTTTCAATCACTGCGTTCGAATGCATAAAAAGCAACGTACTGTTTCACAGTTTTTCGCTGTAACATAATCAGAAAGATTCCACTTGTCACGTACGTTATCATTCATTCTTAATGCTCTTTTCCGGAATATTAATTCTGTGATATTAATCTAAAAGATACACGTTAATTTATAATTTAAAAGATACAATTTTTATTCCATAAAAATGTAGTGGCTAACTGTACGTTAATCAATTAAGAACTTCACAGTCTATTTAAAGGACAATTATTTAAAAGATTGAATCTGTTTAAAACAAAAATGTAATTTAATCATTTGATCAATTTTGTGAGTTGCTGCAAGGTAAATAAATAATTTTCATGAAATACGCTAGATAAGAGGAACGATATAGGCTTAACGTTTCGTAACTAATGGTTACGGTCAGTCTGCTCTTTAACCTTTTCTAGGTTTAATGTAGGCGGTCAATTTTGGCGTTTGAATGCTAGAATTGGATCCGATTTTCCATCAATTTCTTGCCCCTTTGATCTGTAACTGAATAATTTTGCCCATACGTTCTAATCCACTCACGTTTCCCAATTAACGACTAAAATTGACGTTAATACGAGTAACCAAGGCGCATAGGTACGACAGGTTTAATTAAATTCTGCAATATATATTATGCGATCCCTCAGGAGTGTGCCAGGTAGATTGGATACAAGATGTATGTCCTGTTTCACGTGTTACCCACTCAATTTGCGACATCTATTAATGTTAATTACTTCCTACTTTGTTCGCAGATGAATGCGAATAACGTAAGTGAGCTGAAGGAAACGTTTCTTCCAAACTAGTAACTTCTGGTCAAATTAATTGACTTTAATCATGACATAGAGAAAGTTTATCGGACAAGGTGAAAATATTACATGTATATTATAAAAGGATGTATTTTTTAATGTTATTCTACATGCTAGTTCCACAAATCCTAGTTTTTATTTAAATTTCTATAATATAAACCTACAGCAAAACAATAGGATGCCTTCTTACGAATATGATTCAGATTTTTGTACTATATTTATTAACCTTTTGCACTCGAGAGGTGACTGTTAGTCGTCTAATGATGCTAATTTCAAAAATTTTCAAATTTGAAATATTTACTAAGATCCGCCTATATTAAACGTCATTTAGTTTAGTTAAATGATAAACTAAAATTTACATATATGACTATTTAACCTCTGAGTCTAACTAATAGACAAACTAACTGAAAATTTGCGAAATTATCATTTGGTGACCAACAATCTCCTCTCAAGCGCAAAAGGTTAAGAAGGAGAACTTGTGAAAATATTATAATTGTGAAGGTGTTCCAGAAAAGGTGGTACAATCGATCGATTAGCGATTTTACTTGTAAAGATAAGGATAATATTTCCTTATTTAAGATTGAATTTTTCAGCAAAATAATTTCGCCAGGTATCCTTATATTAACCCTTTAATACTAACTAATAGTATTGGAGTTTAAGACTAAAGGGTTTGCGAGAATAAAGTAATTCATATGTAAGAAATAACACAATAAACAAATGTTGTGTCTCGTACTAATCAATAAGTACTGTGCTGCTGTATTAATGATCAAAATGGATGTATAAATAATATTTATAAACCATGGTGTTCTCTTCTGTAATATCTTCTCGTCTTAAACCTATGTCTACTACTGTAAACATCTGTAAAAACTTACACAATTTGCATTTTTCACACAAAATTAAAGATCACTTTGCTAATTTGAATTATAGGTTAACTATAACAGGGTTAATTATAAATTTTAACCCTCTATGGGCCCGTGTGACTTTCAAGTCATATACTTTATTGACATTTTAACAAATAATTTTAGTTTTTTTTCATGAGATGGCGTATACATATTAATTCTGTAATGTTCTATAATGTAAAATTGTTTTAACTGGAAAATCTTTTTTCATCTGCATATACAGGATTATAATTATTGATTTTTCATTCCATCAATTTCTTTATATTTAAAACAAAAATTCAGCCCATAGAGGGTTAACTTTTCGAGCTTTTGTTTCTGCTTATGTTTGTACTTACAAAAAGTAGGATCAATATTACTATCCGTTTCATATCATTGCTACTATCATTCTTATTGTTGATTTGTACTATTAATCTCTTTTGTTTCTTTTAAACTAAGTATACATGAACATGACTTTTGTCTTGGAAGTTATCTTCCATCCGAGGTAGGTTTTTAAAAAATACTAGTTTCATTAAAAATAACTAATTTTTATAGAAGTTAAGGTTCACGTAATATTAAAAAAATAAAATATACATAATAGCACGTTCAGCTTCTTTATTTCCTTTTTTTGAAGTTAAGAGACACCTTCAAGTGAAAAGGTTCGTCTGTATCAAAAATGAAATTGAAATGAAAATGAAGAAGAAGTAAAAATAAATGTGAAATTATATTAAAACAGAAATGAAAGATTTGTATAATTAAAAATGAGGGAACATGCATTAGGAATAAATTACTTTACTTCATCTCTGTCGTGATGAAAAAAATGCTCAACTTAGGTTATTGGGTTACGTTGTTTATGAAATCCAATTGTAAATTCATTGTTGAACAATTTTCAAAATAAATGTTCATTTCTATAGTTTTGAATTTTTTTAATCAATGAGATCCACGTAAGTTCACGATTATACTTCAGTCGAATGAAGAATAGATAATAAAGGAAGATATTTGTTCAATTGAAGAAAAATATTTATTTGGTTTATGGAAGAATAGATCAAAGTTAATGAATTGAATTCAAAGGGTAATCGAAAATGATATATAAACAGAAATGTTTTACCATACGTGAAACGATTTTCAGTTGAATAAGTTCACTAACATTTACCATATCCGAGCTTGTCGATAAAATTGCGGCTGGATCGCTCTTCAAACATCAAAGTAACGAAGCAAATTCGAAATGAATTCTGTTCATTAACGAACATATTCGAGCCTGTTAATTTGCATTCAAGCACGTACTAATCATGATCAAAACAGCATCATTTCCTAACGAAATCGTAATTGAAATTGAATTTCACGAATTTCTTGTATTAAAACCATTTGATACCAACGCGTGTAATTATTAGAACAAAGCAAATTGTAAATTATACAGTCACTTATAAAACTGATTGAATGGTTCCCTTTATTTCATTTTTTATTCAATTGAATTATAATTTTTAGCTATGGATTACTGTGATTAATTAAAGGATTTGGATGATATCCGAAAAAACATTTATTTTTGAAATTGTTAAGCAACGAAGTTACAATTGAATTTGGTAAATAACGTAACCTAAATATCTGACCTACCTTCTGAGTCATATGTATATGTTACAGACTAAGTGAGTAATAGGTCATTATGCATAATACCCGGTCGTTATGATTAATGTTTGAAACATTCGGGCAATCTATGAAATATTGATCAATTTATTACATTGATCGGTCACTATATATAATTTTACATTTTCTTTAAGCAATTTGATATTGTTGAAAAAAACTTAATTATCGTCAGTAATGTTTAATTATTTTTGTTTCGAAACGATACAGTTTCCTAACACTAGTAATTTTTATCATGTTACACAACATAAAACATATTTTAATAAGGTGGAAATATTAATCTGAGTATTTAAGTTTTATAAAAATTCGCCATTTTATTTAGTTTACCTGGATTTGTTAATTGTCTGAATATTTCTTGACGATCAGCGATTTTTTCGTTTCCTATTCAATATTTAAATAATTATACGAGTAGAATAAAACGTTTTTGCATTTTTATTATCTAAAAGCTATACTTATCATAATATAACGTATTCTTTAAGCGTTTTGTATATTTAATTAAAATACATAACCAAAAGTTAAATCTATCCTGGTGTCTGAATATTTTCGCGAGTCACTTTATTTAATCAAATTTTTGCGAATAACTTCACGTTTTGTGTTAATGAATAAGCCGAAAAGAAACTAGATCCATCTGTTAGGTCTGCAAACGAAATAACGTTAACAGAAATTTGGTCGGCTAAAACGATTTATGCGATTCTGTGCATCGATTTATCCGTTTGATTCAGCATTGGGAGCGGAACTTGTTTGTTCTTTATATGGAATGTAATATCCTTTTGTCAGTTATCGGAGAAAGGAAGAGCAATGGGTTGTCTGAGGCACAGGCATAACTGTAGGAGTGTACCTGGCGTCACAGCAACGTTCGCCATTGTACGACCCAGCCATTATAGCAAAGATGGGTTTGTCGTTGCTCTCAATAACAGGGAAAATACGCAATAATATGCGTTTCTGTCCTCGCACAGCGACTTATTCTGTTATATCGCGTACCAACCGCAGAAGCTATTCCATGTATTCTTCAAACGGTATCCGAGATTGAATTCGTGTATAGGTCAACAGCAGTAAACACAGAGATCCGCATACTTTTGAATCCTAAGAAATAAATTGGATGTCATTTTTCGCTTTTTGAAAATTGAAATCTATCAGTCCATTGTTCCACTTTCATTTTGCGAGTTTAACTATGTTGAACAGCTATTTACTTACTTTTACAGGTAAATACAGTGGATCCAAAAAGTATTCGTACACTATATTATAAGGAAATTCACCTAATCCTGAAATTCTGATTTCAGTGAAATTTTTTGTGCATACAGAACATAGTGTGTCCTGTGTGGAGTAATTTTTTTGGCGACAAAATATCTTTTAAGGGAGCTAATAACGAATCTCAAAGTTTCAGCGATTTTTTACGCTTTGAATTCCAACTTCTCTGGGTTCTTTTTTTATGACAGGACAATAGAGTATTAAAAATTAAACAGTTTCTATTCGAAGGGTTTTTCTTTATCAAGTATTATTATAAAATTATCTTTAAAATATGAGAGAAAGCTCAGAAACTTCAACGCTGGTTTTACCCTTTTAATACTAGAACCACCGACAATTATAGTGTACTTATTTTCATAGAAGAGATAAAATTGAAAATTAAACGAAAATATATTGAGTACATAGAAGACAAATCTTTATTTATACTTTCTGCAAAAAATCATAGTAAATTTTGGAAGTTTTACCTTAGTGAATTTATAAGGCTACCAATTGGTCACTTTGACTGCTCTAGTAGTTCTAGTGTTAAAATGGCATTTAGATGAAAGGAAGAGATTAATTCATACCTATACTATTACGATCTACATACCCACAAAATTTTATTAAACACTTCTATCACTGTACATATGAAAGGTGACATGATGAAATGTATAATTAATATGTGTATTACAAACTTTAAATAGATCTGTGCAAGTTTTAAGATCGTTATTTATTATAAGTATAATGAAATGTTTATACAAGTATCGCTCAGAATTGTTTTATACGGCAGACCCAACAAGTCGAGAAAAAGAAAATCGGAAGTGGGAAACAAAAACGAATAGTTAAGGCATTGATTAATTTAGTGTTGATATCTAGTGGTGTTAGAATAGGCTAGGACGGAAGATTTTTAATACATTCATCAGTATATAATAAAGATATAATACATTGTATATTAACCCTTTGCACTCCTTTATCGAGTGTGACTCGACCTCAGTTTTTAGCACAGCAACTCCTACGTCGAGTCACATTCGACATTTGTAAGGTACCGTTTTAAATACAGTAGCGGACAAAAGTTTGAGATCAAAATGTCAACGAAGTTAAACAAATATAAGTCACAATAACGCTTGAGAGCTATGTTTTAATATAATTAATAAAAAAAATAGGCACCACTTAAGGAATTGTCGTTTAAAGTAAATTTCAAATAAAGCACCTAAAATATTAAGGAGTTATTAGCAACAAAATTGAAAAATGGTTCGGAGTGCAAAAGGTTAATACATTGCATACGGTGCTTTCTCCGTCAGACGTGCTTCCAGAAGCTGCACATTTTTCAGCACACCAAGAAAAACTGAGTACAGTCCATACCAGGACTTTTATAATCCACATTTATAAATTTTCTAGTATTAATATATATCTTTTACATATATATGTTTATCATATAGCAATAAATGTAACAATTAGATTAAATTATTTCGAGTCGTCGATACACGTGTATAAAAAAGTATTAACACTAGATTGCCAGTCAATTTGACTCACTAATCATTTTGTCAAGTTCAAGTATCATGTGAAAGGAATAGAAGTAAGGGCATTTGTGCTAAATATAATAAAAAAATTTGCGGAAAATGTATTTTAAAAACAGAATATATATATATGTAAAAATTGTTTTGAATAAGCTTTCTTTAAAATAGAGTTTTATTTTTTTTGTAAAAACTTCAATTTTCATGTTTGAGTCAAATTGACTCGTTTCAGGTAAAATAGGTATACATCCAACATCCGGCAATCTAGTGTTAACACGAAATATCTCGTGACACGTACGCAATGCGTTAATAATGTACTTTCTACTACAAAACAGATTTGATTTTAAACATATTTTTAACCAATTTTTTTAAATGTTTAATTTCTGATAGGTTGAATACATTGCGAATAGGACTTTATAGATGAGGATACGCCTTTAGTTTGTAGCGAAAGAGTGGGAAAAAGCACGAACGTTTCAAGTAGATTTTTTCGGGCGGAGCAGGGCGATCGTGACGGTGATAAAGCGTAAATGGAAATTGTTTCTGCAGAATAACATTTAAAATAGAATACAAAATGTAGTCTGTAGATTTAGTTAGTTAGACAATAAATTAGTTTAAGTGAGCTCCACACTAATTCTTTGTCAACCCAATCCAACAATTTCTTTAGCAGAAGGTAATTTCAAAGTGTTCATAATAATTTGATCACCCACCATAGTTTCTTATTGTTGCATTTAATCGAGAACTAGTCATCACACGGAATCAGGCAAAGCTTCTAAACTTCTTGTCGGTACTGTATTTCGGGTGTTGAATAAAACACCGCCTTGGATCTAAAAATGATTCAGCAAGCCCGTCCCAGCTCGCTCCGGGGAAAAATCAATCTGCTCAGACCTCTATTTCACCGTCTGCGGATTCATTTGTTGGTTTGCTAACCGGAATTGCTCGTCGTTCAATAACCGACGTTTATCGATCCCGCTGAATAACGATTCTATTTAAGTAAAGGCTGGTCGAGCTTGTGATTAACCAGAGATGAAAATCGCCCGCGGCGGGACGACATTATTTCGGCCACGCGTAACCCGGATCCGGTTAATTAAACCGTCGCTAATCAAGTCGCAGCAAGAACCAGCCCGGTCAAGGAACGATTTTATTTGCGCTGGATGTCCGACTGATATTAACTCGTGAACTGTTTAACTTGAAAACTTCATTAATTTGGTTGCGTGCCGGCGATTACACGATTGCTGCGCGATTTATGCGGCTCGAATGAGATGAAGTAAACGGAGATTGTACCGTGTGTCCCTGGAACGGAAATGAACTTGCTGAATCTATATACATGTACGTACACAGAGATTACCACAGTACCGTCGTCCGATTTTGTGGGAGGTGAGAATGATCATGGTTTGAGATTTAGTAGTTGGGAATATTTTGTGCGGGTACGGTATTGTTGTATGTCTGGCTATTGTGATGGGGCCGATGGATTCGTCACGAAAAATAAAGGAAACAGTCGCTATTGAACGACTATTCGGGTGCACGAATCGGAAGTTATTGTTTATTACTGATATGCTTTGTGTGTCAGTGCTATTGCAGTCTTCTGATTGATAGAAGCCAAGGGTACACGTCGTAAATGTGATTATAACTACTGGAGGAATGCGATCGAGCGGATGCGAGTTTAGGAAAGTCTGAAAAGTACTTGAGTTGGGCGATTGTCGCGTGAACGCAGAATGTTTGGGCTTTTTTTTCGCGTGGAGGAAATCTTCCAAAGATGCCCAGCCACCCTGAGGGGGGTAACCAGGTTATGTGGGATTTTTACCCACTAAAACCTCCACGGTGACCATCTACCGCGATTGGGGAAGCACCGGGAACTCTATAAGAACACGTCCAGTACTTCCCCCGCGTTCTGTCTCCTTTACGCAAGAGACCCTATCTAGTGGGGGCTGATGGTGCCCCCCGCAAACCTTATCCTAGGTAAAACTTTATTTACATGAAAATCTTATCCTAGTTACATTTTTATTACAATTTTTCCTTAACCTAGTGTCTAAGCTAAGTAGAGTTACTTGACGCCGTACAGCCACAGTACGACGCCATCCGCATACGGAGGAAGCGGTGCAGGGCCTCTCCGAGCCCTCACCCGGGGCAGCTGCTTCCCCTGGCAGAAGAATGTTTGGGCTGGAATGTTTCTAAGGCGTGAAAGATGAGAACTTGAGAAAACAGTGCGACTGAGAAATTCTGAGTGGTCGTGACCGAACGCATCGAGTGAGAAAGGTTGACAATTAGAATGAAAGGAAACGAGTGTTTGAAAGAATATATGACGGGGAAAATGCGAGCGCATAGCAGAAAGTATTGGACGGTGAAGCAGAAAGTGTTTGGCTAACGCGAAAGAAAGGTTTTGATTGTGAACGCAGAAAGAGTGTTGAAGTTGCTAAGTTGTAAAGTCGTTTAAGTTGTTATTCTCCGTTGTTATATCTTCCGTTCTGCAAAAATCATTTTATAGAATCTTCCTATACTACTTGTTACAATGATCAGGAAGTAAGAGGTACGAAGACTGTTATAGAGTTTTAAGCGAGTGAACGCTGGTTTCTTTATTTTAGCGTTTTATATAGTTTTGATCGATGCCAGGTGGTGGAGAGGCATCGATGGTGATACAGACAGTGTTACACTATTATACTCGCATCTACTTAAATAAGGTTGCTTATCGCAATAGTCATCCCCTCAACAGTCATCTCTGTTCAAATAATTCATTCATGACTTTTGATATCTAAGTCACTAGTACTCCTTGAACTCCAAATTTCCCTCACCTTATCTCATCCCTACTACTCTGTTTTACCCATCCTTAAAAGGACTAGAACGAAACCCAAAAAGAAGGCTTGTCCTAGAATAGCCGTATCGTACTGTTGTATTAAATCTGATTAATCTCGCCATACAAAACTCTTCTCTTAAAAATCCTTCACGCGTTACACTCATTCCAGCTATCGGGAATACAACAGTATAATGTGATATCTTATAATTTTTTAATCATCTTTCAGATTTATTTAACTTTTCATATGCACAGTGACTCACGAAAGTATTCGAATGTTGGCTGATAAAATTTCATAGAATAGAAATATACGTTACACTTATCTTTTAGAATATCTCGTATATGAAATAGTAGGGAAACAAAAGTATTCAAATAAAAGAATTTTCGAATAATAGAGCAATTAATGGTTCAAACACCAAATTTCATTTATTTAAATGGCCATTAAGAAGTTTAACAGCTTGTTTAAATATTTGTGTACCTTGTATCTCTTTCACTGCCAAAATTCATAACTTTTTAAAATAAAGAACTATTATTAGTATACATTATTTTAATTATTCACATTTAAACTTAAATTTGTACATCTTTTTATGAAAACTGAATTTTAAGGAATACAAGCAGTACGAATAAAATTTGTTTTACATGAACAATAAATGTACTGTTTATGAAATTATAATGTCTTATAAGATCTATCAGACCCCGCATCTCATCAATTAAAGGTTGTACTTAAAACGAGCAAATTTTAGTTTTCAGCATGCAGTTGGCAGTTGGGTGAAACATTTAAAGAATTCAATAGTTCGGTACCCCTATTATTTTACCCTCTGCTCTTATAACTTGCACCACTACTATTCCGGTCACGTAACAGAGAATTCATTTTCGCAACGAATTAACCGACTAAAGCACTTAGAAACGTATTCCAATGCGAGGTCCCAGTAAGCTCAAGGCTCGTGACCAAATTTTAGAAGCAACCCGCAATGTCTTCTACTTAATTCTCCAACTTCCAAAGCAGAAATTGTGATCAAACGTGGACAATTTCATTAACTTTTATGTCCATTGGCAAAGGCACGCGGTGTCAAGACTTAATCGCGCGGAAAGTTTAATTGTTTAGAGAGTTTCACGAGATCTTGTTCACGTATAAAGATGACAGAAAAATATTAGTAAACAATATGCATATTATTTGTTTTTTTTCTGAAGATTAAAAGTATCTCAGTCGTTGGGCTAAAATAAGAAGCACAAATCTTACTTAAGTGTCTTTATTAAAAGGATTACTCGAGATTATAATGTTTGGACGTATTGCCTACATGGATTTACAAAGAACAACATAATCAGAGTAAACATACATCAAGTAGTAAAAATAAAAAAAATAAAAATTATATGTGAATACATAAGATGGCGTTACGGTTACTAAAACCTAGTTCACATCTGTAACGACTAAAGATATTAACCCTTTGACTACGGCAGACTTTGAAACGCACCGGTCGTACTATACGGTAGGAATTCAGTTACGACGTACGCCAAGAACTTTGGGTGAAATTTTGAGTAGGGATGCATTTTTGTAAAAACATAGGTATTTCAGTAATCAAACAACTGAATTTCACTACATTAAAACAATATTATTTATTTCTCTGTATTCTGAATCGAATTGCTACTGTAAATATCAGGGCGCCTATAGGAGTTTTCTGTGTCAGAAAGCCAAACTGCGTCGAGCGCCTTTAGGCGTCCTGAATCTCAGGCGAACGCAATGGGATAAGCGCCTATAGGCGCCCATAGTAGTCTAGGGATTAAGGAAAGGTTTTAACAAAAGCTGTTTGGCAACGAGAGAGGCATAATATTATATAAATACTTTTCTGTAGGTGGAAAAATGGGGATTTCAAGATCAAGTCAGTTTTTTTAGATAATAGATAATACATTTGATATAAATGATTAATCATTCTAAAAAACAGGCAACAAATTCTTGTTTCAACGTTCAAAACATTCATGTCAATATAAACTATGTAACATGCAGATGTTCCTGTTAGAGTTTGCAATAAAAAACGTGACAAAGAAAATTATTTGCTGAATTTCATGATTTACTGCATTTTGAAAGAACTCACCATAATCGATGATCAAAAGAAATGTTATTGCAGCTGTAAATTAAAGAAATAATTTGAAGCAGAGTCGAAAATACGACAAACATCGTGAGCGCCTAACAAGGTGGACACAGGCATTTTCACGAATTTCACTGGTCGCAAAAAGTTTCACCTGTCTCGCAATCTTAACAGCGCTTCCCTTCCGGTAGCAACGTACAAGGGTGAAAAAGAGAGTGGAGATGCTGGAGTGGACGAAGATTTATAGCGTTCGTAGATCTTAGTGGCCATCCTCACGGAAAGTAGAACCGACTACTTGTCGACGGTAGATTATACGATCTCTATGTTAACGTTTCTATTCACTTCGAATCGATATCAAGCAAAACGAAGATTATTCTTCACCATGCATTCAATAAATAAGAATTAATTTTCTTGCGTATAATGTATGAATTATGAAATATGCTACAAACTAAAAGTTTGAGATTAGATATCTAAAGGGTGTTCTAAAATTCATGCAAGAAGTAGTTTTAATAGAAAAGCAGGTTTATAATCAAAAATTGTAAATTTTTTATTAATTCATAAAGTATACAGTATAGGGTTATACATGGAATAACAAATCAGATAAATGGTCTGCACGGCTTTGGTGGCACAGATGCACTCTTTTGTTGGAGTCATTTCCTGTTTTGGTGATCAAAATTGGCCGCCCAGATCATGCGATTTAACGCGGTTGGATCTTTTTCTTTGGAGTTTTTGAAGTCTAAGGTTGTTACGTTGTAACAACATTTATTTTATATTCATAAAACTTCAGCCGTAATTCAAGGGTATATTTGGAGACAGCATCATTAAGGCTAAATAATACCCTTTTTAGCAAACGTACTTATTGCCATGCCAGTTTCGGGTTTTTCCCATTTTTTCTATGTTCCTTCGATTTGGCCTGGTTTCCTTAAAAATTTCAGGTAGTTTACGCGATTAAGGTTATCCTCGGTACATTTTACTTTCGACCGATGAAACAAAATATACCTGAAGTCGCTGAAAACATTTTCGACAGTCAACAATATCTCCCACCCCAAAAAGGGAACCAAACACCCCACTCCTGACACCTTTATATAAGCGCATAACATCCCTCCAGCGACAGAGATTTTGTAAAAATACATTAAACAGTAACGTTCAACCACGCTCGTGTAATAGAAATATATTCAGTCTTTTTATATCTAAAAACATCAATCATTTCTTGTACTGTACCTGCATCAACCTCAAATATTCGAGTGTCTAAGTTACCACTCGAAGTGCACAACGTTTAATTTTAAAAATTATTAAACTCTATGTGCGTCCTGTACAAAGGTTTTTTCCAACAAGTCTACTACGATCCACGCCTTGAGGAAGGAAATTAACCCCTGTATCAACGAAATTTAGCCATATTTATATAAAATGGAGGCCATTTATTCGATATGTTATTCCATACATAACCTTATACTGTATACTTAATGAATCAATAACAAATTTACAATTTTTAATTATATACTTGTGTTTTCTATTAAAATTACTTCTTGCGTGAATTTTGGGACACCCTTCAGTACGTAATCCAAGAAACGTAATGATATAAATGAAGAAGGAATTTAAAATTGTCACCTTAGAAAACTTCTCAGTTAAACATCTATGTAAATATAGAAAACTTCTGTTGATGATTACAGTATTATTGTGGAATTGATAAAAAAGAATTAATGCAAAATTCAATAAAACTAAGCAACTGAAAAATGATCCTAAGCTTTTGACTGTTAATGTAGATACTAAATTGGTTATAACGGTAAACGCTGTCTGAAAATTCCTCTAATATTGATCAATGAATTTGTTTCAAAAAGAAATGTACTCCAAAATAAAAGGAAATTAACTGTTAAAAATACAGAAAACTGTTAGAACTCATTAGCATTAATTTCAATTGAATAAGAAAATTAGCAGAAGGTTTAATCGAGGTACAAACTGAAGAAAGAACTCAAACTTTTGAATCGTAGTGTACATGTACAGCAATGCTGATGATGAATACTTAGGTAAGGCATATAAAAAGAAGTCAACTGTTAAAATACAGAAAACTGTTAGAACACATTAATATTAGTTTCAATTGAATAAGAAAATTAGCAGAAGGTTTAATTGAGGTACAAGCTGAAGAACGAACTCAAACTTTTGAATCGTAGTGTACATGTACAGCAATGCTGATGATGAATACTTAGGTAAGGCATATAAAAAGAAGTCAACTGTTAAAATACAGAAAACTGTTAGAACACATTAATATTAGTTTCAATTGAATAAGAAAATTAGCAGAAGGTTTAATTGAGGTACAAGCTGAAGAACGAACTCAAACTTTTGAATCGTAGTGTACATGTACAGCAATGCTGATGATGAATACTTAGGTAAGGCATATAAAAAGAAGTCAACTGTTTGAAAATACAGAAAACTGTTAGAACACATTAATATTATTTTCAATGGAATAAGAAAATTAGCAAAAGGTTTAATCGAGGTATAAACTGAAGAGCGAACTCAAACTTTTGAATCGTAGTGTACATGTACAGCAATGCTGATGATGAATACTTAGGTAAGGTATATAAATCTACATGTATAGTTACATACCTCAGCTTTTTATTGTGCTCTGATAAACTCGCACCGAGACGGGTTCTCTGTACGCCACTGGTCCACGGACACACGAGATGAATCGATTCGATATCCAGCGCAATCGTAAAAGATATCTAATGGGTAATCCCTAGATACCCAGCTTCTATTTTCCCGACCATTTTTTCGTTCATGTTAAAAACCTTTTTACCTTTGTCCCTTTTACTTATTTCTTTAATAGGCCGAGCGCGAATCAAGAATTAATTATAAACGAGAGGATTATTCTTTTATTAGTAATTAGTGGTAATGCACCTGGGTTTCACAAAATCAGCTGTTCATATGTTTTCCGATGTTCTCAGTATATTTGTAACTGTTCACTGCTTTGTTTTCTTTTGCTTTCAGGACTGTTTGAACACGAATATTCTATTGTATATTTTTAACGAGGAAAATCAAAGAAATATACATAACCATATATTTTTAATAAAGGTTTTGGGTACTGAAATTCGTCCCAGGTTGTGAGTATAAATAGATTGATTTAATTATCAATCAAAACTGCGTAAAATAATCAAATCAACCATTTAAAAAGTAATCATACAAATAATATAGTAAAGTAACAGGTTCTTTTTGTGGTGTTATTTAGAGAAACTACAATAAAATTTTTATAATAATCTTCATAACATCAAAAAAATTAAACATTACTTCTTTTATTGTCTCAATAATGCTGGAAATTCCATGTCAGATTTCTTGTAAGTGTAATTTTATAGAATCGTAGTAAATAAATACAGTAGTAGACGAAAGTTTAAGACTAAACTGTCTGCAATGTACAAATTTCGTGTTTCGTACCAATCAATAAGTACTATACTACTCTATTAACGATCAAAATGGATGTATAGACAATACTTGTGAACCATCGTACTCAGTTTTGTAACATCTTCATAACATCTTACTATATTATCCGCCAGTGTCCCGTCACAAAA